>JBBPOC010000936.1:0-12547 GCA_038091235.1 Tylopilus rubrobrunneus | reverse complement strand
GAGGATGAACTCCGTCGCGAAATTAGGGCACTGAAAGGCCTTGTCTTGAATAGGAGGTCATTCCTCCCTACCAGTGGCGGGGCATCTGGCACCACCAGAGAGCCGCGAGGATCTGCATGAAGCATATATATTGGGGGCTGAAACATTCTTCAGAAAACGAGCCATGCAAATTGTATGAGATAAGAGAATTCCAGCTCTTCAGATCAAATATATGTATGCTTCTGGTACGCAGTATCTGTGACTTAGGTCGAATGCTGGGGTGGAGTACTTGAGGCGAGGCGAGGTATCATAATAGAATAAAAGTTGGAGGTGAATGAAGGGGGGTCCGAAGGTCCCTAAAGGTGCGAGGCATTAGCTAGTGCTACAGTAAGGAGGGGGGTCGTGTCCCAGATACGCCTGCATTGTGGAGTGGCATTGTGTTCAACACTCGCCGAGAAATCTGTTCTTAGGAAAAGGTTGACCATACTCCCCTCTCCACGTAGTGAGGTTAGGATTGGTGTACGCTTCGATATATCTGAAACCATGTCAGATCGCCTGAGACGCTACAAATGAGCCAATGAGACGCACGTATTTATGTATTCAGCAGTAGGGAAGTCCTTCGGGTCGCATCCAATGTTGCGTGCATTAGCTGCCTGATACACTCGTATATAGTCCACCCTCATATGGGCTGGAAATGGAAGGTGATCGAGATCGACCACTGCAAAGTTGGTCGACATCCCCAAGTTCATTATGATATACTAGTTCAAAAAATGTTTGCGCGCACATTGGAAACAGATGTAGACGTACCATTGGCTCCTGGGGGACTGGCCGCGCAGAGATTTGGGCAGCAGAATCGGCCGCCATGCCAGCCACGTTGAGCGTCCAAGCAACCTTGTTGTCGGATATCCACGTGATGTACTGTGGGCATGCGTGTCAGCCATCCTTCGTATTGTCATACCTTTCCAGCTTACCGCGTTATCGAATCCAGGGACATACTGCAATTGGAACCAGCTTCGCATTAGCGATGTTCTTTGCGACAAATATTAGGCCCACCTCGAAACCGTAAATGGAGTAGCATCCATTCACATCCTCGTAACATATCTGACTTGTCTCGGTTACCACCGATGTCGCTTGCTGTAACACTGACCCGACGTATGTATTCTGGACGCTGATGGAAGGATCTGCGATCACTTCGTTCTTCGAGGTATTTTGCCAGACGTAACCTGCGTTGAAAGGCTTCGTGGAGTGAGACTTTGGTCAGGCTACTCTATAGTCTGGAAAACGAAAAATCCACTCACCGCCCACTGAGCAGACTGCGACACCTGGCCAGTCAGAGGAGTGCCCGTAACCTACAACATCAAATCATTCAACTCAAAAGAATTCCAAAAAGGTTGCCTACTTGTGCCTCGAACATATCTATTTCAGGTGCTGCTCGACCAACAAACGTGCCGTCCGAATGTTTAGGGCCAGGATGGGGCTCTCCTGGGCACGTACAACGGGATAGTCGTTGACCCGGAAGGTAGGACAGAACGCCATCTTTACTGGAATCGCCGCCTTCTGTAGCTGCCACTGGCTGCCCGTTGATAGACTGGTTCGCGGCAGTGCCAATGTCACATGCATCATATGAATATGGCCACTGAACGGAAATTGATCACAGAAAAGGGGAGCGAAGCCAGTGATATCTTACCATGCCTTCTAAACTGGCACCATAACCAGCCCGGCCGAGGTTCCCAAGGGTCCAAATCGCCGGCCAAAATCCTTCATAGCATTCATTTCCAGCGTGATGACGTGTCACCGCGGGAAACACCTTACCAACAATATTGTTGACGCCAGGAAGGGATACGTTCGCCTCGATGTATCCGCCGGTAAAGCAGAATTTGTTCCTGGGACTGGTTAATCACCGAACCTCGTGCAAATAGATAACATACCAAGTTGATATCATTCCTTAAGGTATATCAGGATACTGGGCAGCGGGGCTTGCGACTTAGTCAACGTACCTCCTTGATAGTTCAGATTGTGTATCTGCTTCTGCGACAAGGTCACGACAAGACTACCGTCCTGAGTGGTGATGGCGTCAGGATAGTACCATTCTAGATTGTTCGTCGCCTGAGCAGAGATCAGCCGAAGAGAAGCGGATGCCAATAGAATATGCACCCAATAATGCAAGTCGGCAGCCTCCCAATAGGGATCGTCTCCGGGCCAAAACGTCCTACCGGGTACGTTGAACTCATCTGAGAAAACTAGTTCCATGTCAGGTCCCCCATTCCAGGAGGGCTTGGTGTAAGCTCCTTTTGGGGTGTCGATGTCAATAAGGGCCCAATTTCCGGGCAAGATTGGGATCTGGATGTGCAGACGAGTTAAAATTACCGAGTGTGTCGTGTGATGTACCAACCTGGCCACTCGCATTTATACCACCCAGGCCAAACGCACCATTGGTGGACAATTCCTCCGCACTGAAGTAAGTGATCATGGGATATCCTGCGCTGTTAACACGAACGAGAAATTAAAGGAACAACGCCAACTTGAATAGACGGCTTACAAAAGAGTGACGAGTAATAAAATGATGATGAATAGACAACCCACATTCACAATACCACGATCAGCAAACCGCGACCAGGTCTTGGGGTCTCTCGCGTCCGGGTTGTGGAGATCATCATCGGGCTCCTTTGCATCGGCGTACAAACTAGAGCCCCACTGGCGCGGATCGGGAGACAAGTGGAACTGGACGAAGGATGAGTTAAAATATGAAAAATAGCCATTCGAGACGTATACACGATTGGATAGGTTTGTAGTCCCTGACCACGGCCTGGCAGGATATGGGGAATCCAGGGACTGTGGCTCATTAAATATCGAGACATGGATAAGCGCGCGCGGCTTACCGAAATGCTAGCGAAGCTTTGCACTCTACTCTGCGGTGACAGACCATGGCGGTGACTAGCAAGTAAGCTGGACCTCGACGAACCGGATGGGTGTAACTCAGGCTGTATGTGGGTCATGGTTGCGGATGAGTTTGGAGGTGCAGAACGCCACGATGACGAAAGGTTTTATTCTCCATGCTAGAGAATATTTGGAGCGGTCATTTCCGCATCCGAAGGCATCGTAGTTCTCAGACACACCTCAACAGGGCACTGCGGCCAAAGCTCGCTCGCCTTTCCTCCCAAATTCAAAGTCCGTGAATGCCTCATTCGGAAATCACCCCACAACCGTTGCAGGGCACGCTCCAAAGCTCCATGCCATGGGCGCATCAGTACAGTTTTCTGAGCGCAGGGTTGCTGGTAAGCGAGGCAGTTGCCTCACAATTTCCATATTAGAAATGGACCGGTCAATTTGTGTGCAGTTTTGGGTTGACTGACCAGTGGCCCCACACATTCTGGTGTGACAATCAGCGGCGATGTCCTTTCGCGCCGAAGCTGGGATCACTTGTTCTTGTTATCCGACGTGGATCAAGAGAACGATTAGCGTGATACAACACCCTCCGCAGGCAGCATTGCCAATCCCGGAAGCGGAAACTCCCGAACCAGACGGCGGCTGGTTACCCTCTTGGATGATGAGAATGGGCCTACGCGATGTGTTGCCCGCGGCGTAGTGAGTTCACCCACTCCTCAAGCGCCATCGAACAGCCTGTATGACTTTTCCACGTTACCTCGAACTTTCTGACCTCCACGGAGGCAGCTTGCTACTGTCATCCCAGTTAGGAATGCTTCCTAGATCGCAATGCCTGGAGGTAACTCGTTATTCAGATTGCTTTCTTGCGCGTTTCTCGGTCCTTTGAGACACCGCACGAGAAGCGATGTCTCTCCTCCAACAGAATCATCGTCGTAAGGCTATTTCCTCAAGATCTTTCGGAGATTGGGCCATCGCTAGAGATCCCCCGCCGACGGTCTTGCGTAGCCATCGGAACTTCTTGTTTTGTACTTCGGAGATACGTGCGCACACGTTGAAACTCCTACATTCCGATCCCTAATTTATATTGTTGAACTGAAACATGACCAACCTTGTTTTCTTCCTACTCACCTTAGCTCAGGACTCTCGCAGAACCTTGGCGCCAAGCCCATCATCAGGATCTGTCGCAGTACGAAGCGAGAGCTATTTGGCCCATAGGGTAACTGGACAAAATTAACGTATGCGGCTCAGGTTGGGTCATCAAAATTTGAGGTTTGCTATGACATATATGCGGTGTCTGCATGGGCAAGATAAATGCTTTCTTCCCAAAAGTGAGGAGGAACCCCGCTATCAGACTGAGGATGGTATATATCCACCACAAGCAGCAAAAATAGTCAATTCAATCGAACCATGTCATTTGGCATGAAACTTGCCCAAACAACCGCGGACGGAAATGAACAAACACCTGAGACAACGAGAGTCAATTGATATTTATCCACAGGACAGAAGGGTCTCATACCAAAACGAGTAGAGCAGCCCCCCGACGACACCAGTCCAAATCAGATTTCCGCGAGTATCCAGAAAAGCTGAGAAGGTAATAGCTTCCTCCCGGTGAACCACCTCGAACAAAAATCTGTACTGGGATTTGCCTTCCAATCCCAGCGAAAACATTAGTGCACGTGAGTTTGTGGAATCTTGGCGGGCCTCCGCTTTTCAAGGTAGATTTCCTAGCTGAATAAGGCTGCACCTGACGGGGAACCATGGCAAACAGGGAACAGAGAAATCTGCCCTAACACACGCCTGAAGGTGATCTGTTGAGTTTTATATCTTCCCGCAGTTTTGAGTAAATGTTTTACCTTACATCACCCAAAGAACGTACTCATTCTGATGTCTGTATGATGTGCGTCTTATTGGGCGGCGGACCGACGATGAGAATTCGGAAATGCGAGTTGCGCCGAAGATCTGATCGAGGCCACGATGTGGTTGCGTCTTGTTAGCATCGGCAGGACGATGCCCCAGCCATGTCGTGTTCTTCCAGGTTGGACGACGACTGCAGCTGACGGACCAAGGCGTAGATCTGCGATGAACATTGATATTGGAGGAGCGCACTGGTAGTAGGTATGGTGGAATTTCGAGAAGCCCCCAAGAGGTCGGCGTCGGCGTCAGAGTTTGGACTCAATTGTAAAGGGGGTAGTAGTATTATCTACCCACCAAAGGCTACATTTGTGGACTACCGCTTCGCTGAGCGGAGTTCGAAAATAATAATAGGAAGGTAGGATTGCTTACGTCAGTGGCCGGTAATTTACCACGACCCGGGCCGACCGACTGCGTCCGAGTCTCAGCAGCTTGGCCAACGCTTCAAGTTACTACACCGCGATCGTTACTCATTTGCCGCAGCACCGACATCGAATAGTCTACTTCACAGGTTGAAGTTCACGGCGTCCTAAATGCCTTCAAAGGGTCATGAAGATGCTACCCCGGTGTACGATAACGTAGACCTGGACATGGTGGTCAAGGTCCTACAACAAACCGTTTTCAGTCTGTAGTTTTTATTCGATCACGCAATGCAGACATTGACCCGCGTTCAGGCCCTTTTTTCACAGTTTTCATCCCTGTATTTTACTTTTTTCATGCCCGGGGGGCATTCACCCCTACGGTGATTAATTCCGCGTGTTATTGCGCTGTTGTCTCGGCGTTTTGTGAGTGCACGTATCGCGGTGTTATTCATTCCATTTCAAGTTGCTTGCAACAGGGTTGGTAAAGTGGCTCTCGACCTTGTATAGAAATCAACAAAACCTCCTGTTCGCACCAGAACCCCTGGACTGGAGTGATCAGATCGTGCTCATTACTGGCGGTACGTTACATAAACCGATTGTTTTTCCGATACTCAATATGATCAAAAGGATCATCTGGAATTGGAGAACTTTTGGCGAATACGCTTGCAGTGCGCAATATAACCGTGGTTGTTCTCGACATAAAGCCAATTCAATCGGAAAATTGTGCGTGTTTGAATTATTTTTGAGTCGGGCAGTCCTCATTCTGCTTTAGATAATATTATGTACTACCAATGTGATGTCTCCAAGTGGGAAGAAGTCGAAGCTGTTTCCAAGAAGGTCATCGAAGAGGTCAGTACGTCAGTCAAGACATAAGTCTGCAAGCTCATATGTATATTTTAGGTCGGCCACCCGACCATGCTTGTCAACAACGCGGGGGTGGTCCAAGGAAAATTGATTCTTGACCTCCTTCCTGAGGACGTATATCAGTATGAAATTGCTCGCGTGTTCAGCCTACCATTTGACTCAGCCTGCATGCAGGACTTTTGGCGTGAACACTTTCGCCCACTTTTGGACTTTGAAAACCTTCTTACCCAAAATGATTGAAAGGAACAGCGGGCATATCGTACGGGGCAAGGTTCTTATCGGCTATGATTGTCACTCATATTCTTCTAGGTTACCTTGGCATCTGTCATGGGTTTTGTAGGCAGCGCGCAAATGTGTAAGTTCGTCACCGACTTTGATGGTTCCATTTACTGACCTTCATTAGCGGATTACAGTTCTTCGAAGGCTGCTTTACTAAATATGCACGAATCGCTTCGCTATGAACTGGATAACCGGTACGTATATCCTTCTTACGTAGGTCGACGCTCGCCAACTTTGTTCTGTTGCAGGTATCATTCTCCAGGAGTTCGCACAACCATTGTTTGTCCGGGTCACATTCGGACCCCTCTCTTCTCCACAGCGACATTCCCAGACAATTCCCTTTTCCAGTTCCTCGCGCCCTCTCTGGCTCCGGTGACAGTCGTGAAAGCAATCATCACTGCCCTAGATGCACAGCAGTCACGGTCTATATACTTGCCATTCTATGCATACTTGGCTCTGATCATGAAGTTACTTCCAAGTTTCACTCGTGACCTTGCACAAAAGGTAAGGTTGGGTAGGATCGTCGTCCGATCAAATCTGACACGCGGCTCTCTAGTTCACGAACGCCGATTTCATCATGAAAGACTTCACCAAGGTAACTGGTATCAGGGAAGACGAAAAGCAAGTTTAGCTTGGGTCCACACTTATAGGAGTATGTATCGTCCGGATAAATTATTCATTGGTTTAGCGACCCGAGCGAGTTAATAACAAGCAGGCGAAAAGAAAAGAGCCTCTGGAAGTAGGTGTCCCCTCCTCTGGAGTCGATCGAAAACAAACCAAACGACCCAGCTCGCTGTTTCGATTACCCGAACCTGAACGTTTGAACTAGCGTGAGACCAAGCAGTGGCGCATCTTCAAACCAACACATCCCCCTGAAGAGTCGATGGGAGCCATCAATCGCCCACTGACTGATTACGTTCACTTGGATTTCGCGTGGCATGGACTCACGGCATTAGTTTACTCTGTAGGGCTTGCAAGTAAGTACTCTTTGGTTACGATCACGGTAGGTCTGGACCTTGCGGCAGAGGGACATTCATCGACTCATCTCTGGGGCAGGTACGACCCTCCAACATCCATAAACGTACATTAGCAGCTTGCAAAACCCAAATTCAACCCACGCAGCAGTAAAACCAAGAAGATCCGCTTGAATCGTGAAACAATGCAGATGCGTACTGATGCAGTTTTACGAGCATGAGAACGAACTGAAAGTGTAAAGAGGTATGGTCGATAGATAGTACAGAAAGGGGGTATCTGGTCCAAAAGAAAATAATACCAGATGGGGAATTAAGCGACAACTGATGGCACGATGTTTTTCCAAGATTGGCAGTTTTTTGACAAGAGATAGAGCTCCATTGGAGCATCAACACGCTTTGAGCAGATCGCGAGCGCGACTGGCATGTGCCTTAGCGACCTACGTGACAGCAATTGACAAGAATCAGTACTCAGTTGTTCGTGAAGACGGAGCACATACAAGGAGATTGGCGGTCTTGTATGTGGAACTATACATGTGATTGATCCCGTTTTCTTCGAGAACCCGTGAGTAACGGCTGACGAGACCGTGTTTATCTGCAGAGCGGACAGCCGAATCCATTGTTCAGTGCCAGTATAAAATCCATTCCTTGGCTGCAATGTACTCGCCTAGACCGAAGCGACGCAGGTCGATCTGAAGACACTTCAAGGTTCCACCTTCTGAAAGCGCACCGCTGTCCTGATCTTGATCAGAGTCGGAATCCGAGTTCTCTGCATGTGCATTAGGTGTATCCAATTCCCCTGCACAGATGAGCATGTGTCTCTCTCCAGGCGGAAACAGAGCGGCAAGGACAGATACATCCGTTGTCAAAGAGGAGCCTTCGGATGTCCGAGTAAAGGTAAAGAATGGCACCCTTGAATGCATACTATTCATCTGCTTGTTCGCTGGCGAATGAATAGCGCTTCGGGTGATGGACGGCGATCTAAGTTCCACGGGAGAAAGTGTAGGTACCTGAGAAACAAGGTGTTTAGCAACTGGCTTGAAAGAGGGTCTCGATGACGGGAGCGCGTGAGAGATGTCGGGATATGATCGGGAACCTGTTTCAGGTAAAAAGGAGGGCGGATCTCTGAGGGGAGAGTGAGATAGGTAACCTTCTTCGTCCTCGCTCGAGGATGAGGTAGAATCAGTCGAATCTGAACATCTACGTGGCCAGGACAGGAGAGAAGGGATCGTGATTTCGTCGAAGATTTTACTGGCTGACACTGGCGCTGTCCCGTAACTACATCCCGGTCTGCGTGAGGGATGCGACTCTTTTATGGGAATGAGGTCAGGGAACGCAACCAGCTTAACAACTTTGAGCGACCAGCTGTCGACACAGTCGTCAGCGAGGCCGACGCAGGCAAGTTTTGAGGGCAGAATTGTAACGTGGGTGCATGGAGGTGAATGGGTTTTTTCTCGCGAAGGAGGGAGGTGATGTAGAGCTGGGTCAGCCCGACTTGTTTCGTCTGTATTTCCGTTGAAGCAGTAGAGAGCTGCCACGGCGACCATGGCTGAGGTGTCGATGCTGCTCCGTGTCCGCGTCAAAACAGCACCAGACTCAGGACTAAACTCTGGGCCAATGTCAGTGACTTGGAATACATCGGGTAGGACTGGTGACAAGAGAGGGGACATGATTCTCGACATCAACAGTTCTGGATCTGGATCAGAGGAATATAGGTCGAACCCAGCAGCCCCAAACAGCGACAAGACCTCCCGCAGTCTGGATTCCTTGACCTGAAGACGGATGAGCGACCTGGAACTCAGCATACATTCGTAAGACCTACAAAAATGAAATCGCTCATGTATGACGACTGATACAGGATAGAAATCCCTGCTGCGGCTAGTGGAGCGGACAACTCGTGCACCCGTGCCCCAGAGTTATCTGCTTGCGTGCCTTGTAGGCATTGTGCAATGGTCAAGGGGATGGGACGTACCGAGTTGATCGGAATGAGAATCGAGCTGGAGGACTTTCCACTTTTCGTAGGAAAACTCGACTGGATCGTCATCGTCCAAGGAGGGGCGACGCTTACGAGTAGATCCAGAACCCGAGCGAGATCGCAGTCTGTGCCTGTCGCGCCTGGCTATGAACTCGAAATCGGAGAGAATGGTATGCTCCGCGAAGAGACTGAGTTCGATCTCGTTGCAGGTGACATTAAGGAACACGGGCTGGGGCTGGAGGATTTGTCTGAGGACGGGGTGGGACAGATGGTAGAGACGGGAGCGGGGGATGCGTACGAGGGAGAGGGAGACAGGGAGGAGGGATATGGTGACGTTGGAGACAGCCATGGAGGACGAGAGGAGGGTGAGCTCGTGGTAGTGAGTGTTGGTATTTACATGTCACTCCACTCATCTCCGACTCTGGACCTTCGTTTGCCTCAACCACGCTCTTATCATTATGTACTTGGCCCGGAGCGGTAAATGCGTGTCGCGTCTGTTTCATCACGGTAGATTTATACGCGAACACTAATACTCGGCCATGCATTACAGGGTACACATAATGGCTACACGTAGCTTGGGGGCGATGCGGCGCAACGAAAAATGACGCATGATGTGGAATTACATGCAGTTGCTAGCGATGAATGTCAAATCCATTCCCAACACAAAAGTGAGACAACAGCAATAAAGAATAAATACTCTCGGAATGCAACATGGTCCATGATTTCACCGCACGCGACGGGCTGGTCTTGGAAGGGACTGGGTTGTACTGGGCGCTGGATATGGGCGGTGCGAAAGTGTGGATGTACGAGAAGATGGAATGGGCCTCTGACGGAGATGATAGCGATTCGAAGGGGGCGGCGTCCCACGACTGCGACGCCGGCGGTCACGGGGATCTGCGTCCGAGTCGTTGCTTCGGGATGGCAGTCCAATTAATGTACTTATAAGGGGGGAAGGCGATGCATTCCGCGGTGGACCTGGAGCAGGAGAGCGGCCGGGGGACGAACGCGAGTCTAGATTAAACCTGGTATAGACAACTGGATGGAGAGGTGGAGGCTGCGATTCCGAATCAAGCTGCGAGGCGGGGACTATGCTGGGATTTTCCGCGCGCACAACGAACGGGAATGCGGAAGACGTTTGGACGAGGTCTGGTTCTTGTGATGCGAAATGTGAGGGTGGTGGCGTCAAGGGTGATGTGGGTGGGCTGGCAGAAAATCGCCTCCGTGCGGCTGTCTGCAAGGAGCTTCGTGATGGGGAGGTGACTAAGGCGCATAGTTTCTTCATCCTCATGCGCTCCAGGGTGCGGGGATGTTGAGCCATGGGCTCTTGCAGTGGCTCAGTAGCTTTGCGCTCGAGAGATCTGGGTTTCTTGCTTCCTGATTGTCCCAAGAATGATCGCAAGGGACCCTCTTTGTCATCCCAGTCTCTATGCGAGCGCTTGAGTGGTGCTGGCTGCATTTGTCGAGGTACCCGCGGTACAGGGACTATTGCGGGGAGGGTATTCTCATATGCAAAGTCTCTCACTTTGATGCCGAGGGTCATCAGAAACTCGGGAGAGGGCTGCTGTGAAGACACCGGAGTGGCACCACTTGGGGGCGCTTGCGAACACTCTTGAGAGGATATCACGTCTGCAAGAAACTTGGGAGGGCGACAATGCGGACACGCTTGAGGTTTTACACCAGTGACAATCGGGCACATATCTCGACTCACGTTCACTGTTGGCTGTGAAGGGGATTCGCGCTCTATGTCGTCACGGTCTTCGGGACATCGCTGGGAGAGTTCGGGTGCAGCTTGCACGGTTTCATCCATGGACATTGACATGGGTATATCTTGTGTAGAAGTCACGCTAACCATCTGACTGGTAAACTGAACCGCAGCTGGAGGGGGAGAAACGAGCAGGTCGTGGTACTAGTACAAGTTGGGTGTGCTGGCAGGCTCGTGGTAGTGGGAATCTTATCGATCATTTTTATCACGTGACATGCCGTGTCACCCACATGTTCGGCTTGTCCACCTCCACCTTGACTCACAACTTGAACCGTAGGTCCTCCTTGTCCACGAGACCGCTTTGTTTCAGTACGTTCGCAGGAAGGGACATGCTCAAAAGACTCTGGAAACCCATAGCTGCTACCACAGTCGTTATTGGTACCCCAGCATACCTTTATTACAGGCACAACAAGTCACAGACGTTTGACCTTCCCGTAAAAGTACGCAGTGCCGACGGCACGCCAGTCATGACCAACAAGACTTTCCCCCTGCTGCCGCTCAGCGTGGTCGATGAGCGCCTTAATGCGAATACGAAATCCAATACCATCACGCGTCCCGGAGGAATAACGTGGAAGTACAGTACGGCATCCGTGGCAGCGAATGACCCGTTGGAAGATGCACACGCCGAGGTTATCATCTCCCGTGAACCGTCGGACCCAAAGGGGCCCGGTGATTGGCTCTTCTTCGCTGTAATGGACGGTCACAGCGGCCCGCACACTTCTCGCCTTCTCTCGAATACATTGATCAATGCTGTCGTACTGCAGCTCTCCTCACTCATACACGGATCTTCTGCCAGCCCTAAGCCCGAGGTCCAGAACCCCACGACCATATCCTCCGCCATACAAAGTGCTTTCACCAAACTTGACGAGGAACTGATTAACGCGCCGTTGAAGGTTCTCGCCAGTAATATGGACAAAGAGTCCCTGAAGAAGAAAATTATACCCGACTTGAGCGAGCATCCACTTGCATTACCCATGATGCTTCCCGCAGTATCTGGTATGTCGACCCGTCACTCTCTTCGACTTGTTGATGTTTAAACCCAACCCAGGCAGCTGTGCTTTGATGGCGGTCTTCGACACGGCGCAGCGAGACTTGTATGTTGCATGTTCAGGGGACAGCCGAGCAGTCGCGGGTATTTGGGAGGAGTCTGCGGAGGGTATAGGTTCCTGGAGGGTCGAGGTATTGAGCGAGGATCAAACGGGCCGAAATCCAAACGAGTTGAAGAGGTACGTACAGTATACCATCTTTTTTCTGCCTATCTGATCGCTGGACAGAATGCAATCAGAACATCCTCCAGACGAAGCTGAAAACGTTATTCGCGGGGGACGAGTTCTTGGGGGTCTCGAGCCTACAAGAGCATTTGGGGATGCCCGCTACAAGTGGACACGCGAAGTTCAGGATGTGTGAGCGCGATTCGTTTCGTTCTTTATTACTGACCCAGAGATGACTGTCATACAGTCTGAGCCAGGCGTTCATGGTCGGCAACAACCAACCTTTGCGCCCTCCCCCTACATTGTTCAAAACACCGCCGTATGTTACTGCGACGCCAGTCGTTACT
>JBBPOC010000935.1:0-12553 GCA_038091235.1 Tylopilus rubrobrunneus | reverse complement strand
CAGGTTGAGCCTACCTGGCGTGCGTGAACTTTGGTGACAGACATGGATGAGAAAGCAAAGATGCGAATTCAGCCGGGATCAGTCTTATAGGGAGCGCGCAATCGTCGTGGGAAACTGATTATCGTCTGCACCGAGTGTAAATGTCGCCATTGCCCCGACATGAAAGGAAGATATGCTCATGAAACATTAATCAGGAATTCGAGCTGCGTCCTCAACGATTTTGCGCTATATTTGATATCACGGCTATAAGTTTCGATTTTCAGTGCGAGTACATACGGCAGTCCGTTTCGGGTCAGAAATGATACAGTAGCACTAGGTGCAACTCGGCCGCGTCTCAGCGACGTTTCCGACTCTCGCCTTTCTTGCCAGCCGGTAGTGACTTGAGTATCGCCGCCTTGCCGCGATTTTTGTTCTTCACGTTCGCATGCGTGTAAAAGTTCTCAGCTTTCTTCTACAACAGGCGTAAACATCATGCGAATTCAGAAAAAGAAGTCAAATAGTACTTTGCCAGTTTTCATCCGAGCTTCTTTCCGGGGAGGCACAGGTGACACATCGCTCGAAGACTCATCCCCTGCCAAAAGGTGAGATCGACCCAAAACGATACTGTGTCACTGGGCACCCTACCTTCAGCAGAATGCATAACTGCATTTCTGTCATTGTTGTCCACATTTTGGTGACTTTCCTCTGGAAAGACGTCGTTCCATGACAGCTCTGGCTCGGCATCAGCATCGGATGTATCCTCCAACGCCTCTTGTCCGTCTCCGGAAGAACCCTTGTCTGATAGGTCCTCGTCCCAATCTTCGGCAGTGGCTTCCAATGGTCTAATATCTTCAGCGAGGAAGGTATTCTTCTGAATGATCGAGTTGAGATTCTGCTTCACATTCACCACCTCCTTCTCTTCTGTTTCCTCCGCCACCGCCTTGCCCTTGCCTTTGGCCTTTGCCTTCGCTTCATTTCTGTTAAGATCCTCGGGTCGCTCAGGAGGCGGAACGAAAAATGGTATGCGGCCTCGGACCCAGTCGGTAAGAATGATTTTGGCAACCCCATCCACGTCTGGCTCTCCTCCTTTGAGAAGTCGCCCCTTCATCTTCGCTAGGGTATTCAAAAACTGTTCGGGGTCCCAGCCACCAGTTGGGTCGTCCGGGTCAGGAAGTGGGATATCATACGTTCGGGAGAGATAGAGCGGTTTTACGCGCTCCATCAATGTGGGTATGTGCTCTGACGGCGTGGGTAAGGCCTCAATGCGCACTACACCCTTGAGAACCGTTGAGGTCTGTGAATCGTGCGCAGATGTAGGTACAATCCCAGGACAGTCAATGAGATAGATCCGACGAGTTAGCGTGATGTATTGCCAGACCTAGAGTAAAATAAAGCGTGAGGCATTGACAAAAATGAGAAATGTGCGACAAACTTTGGTTTCTCCCGGAACCGGCGCGACACAACAAACCTTGCCGCTTTTGAGGGTATTAATTATGCTACTTTTGCCGACGTTTGGGTATCCCACAAAACCTACGGAGATTTGCTTCTTATCAGAGTGAAGCTGCGAGAACTGGCGAAGGAGTTGTATGAGGGAGCCCTTTCCGAAGGAGTGATTTGGCGACGCGTGGAAGGCGATTGTTGGGTATCTCGGGGTAAGGTGTTGTATGTATCGTGCCTATTAGTAGAGGTTTCAAACTTCAAGCGAATGAAACATACTCAAATACTTACGGTTACCCAGTTGGGCACTAGATCACACTTGTTGATAACCAAGACGACTTGCTTGTGTGCCTTTTCCTTCTTCAAGTACTCTAACACCGACTCGCATATGGTCCCAAGTGGGTCACGAGCATCCAAGACATGCAGGATGACGTCTGAGGAGTCTATCACCTTGTAAAGTTCTCCATATATGCGCCGAGACGTCCCTTTAGCATAGATTGGCTCTATGTAATCAGCGTGCACTGGTTGAAAATCTCCGGCGAGGGCATCCGCTAGACTTTCGTCAACGAAAGGGGCAAGACACGGTCAAGGAATGCCTTACGTGATGATCCCACCGCGAGGTCTTCAGTCCGTTCTGCTGCTGCTGCGCCAAGTTTGCTAAGTTCCTCAAATGTTCCGACGTCCAACTTTGGTCTCTTTCGCTGAGCTTTAGGGCCAAATGTTTCACTGAATGGTTCGGTTTCTACGATATGCGATCGCTATACAAGCATGAGACAATATTGTAGACGCAGATTGGGAAAACATCACCTTCCGAGTATTTGGGTTAGCAGCGTCATCCAATAGTGCCATAGGAAGTTTATTGCGGCGTAATAGGACGGAATATGGGTCATCCTTTTTTGTGGACAGACTCGTCCTAAAGTGATCGAGCGCGGTTTGTGATATCACTCTCGTGTTGCCTGATAAAATTTATCCATGCGTTCTCAGGAAGACGATCACGAAAACATATTGGGACGGTACGCACCAAACCACCGTCGATCGGGTTGTACACGCCCAGGCTTTGTTTCGCTTTCGCCTTTCTGGAAAGCAGCGGCTTTTATGACGTTCCCATCTTTGTCCCGGACTGCCTTCCCCCCCGTGAGCATCTTCGCTCGGGCGACTTGCTTTGCATTGCGATAAAAATTCTCTCCTTTGACCTTTTTGAGAGATATATCTTTGGACGACGAGGACCGCATCTTGGGCGTGGAAGCTGCTGTCCGTTTCTTTGTGGACGCCATGGAGTAGGCGAGATAGGTAGATGCTATTCAAGTCAAACTCAAGCTGCAAGGACAACTATGCTTTCCCACACATCTATATCAGGAATTAGCCCCTGACAAGTACCTTGGTAGATGTCCGAAGTGCTCGAGCACGTTACCTCATGCTCTATACCAGCCTTGTCCTAAGTCGCTTGCGGCGTATCGGAAAAAAGAAAACGCCGCATAATGAGTCAGATGATGGTACTTATTGATGACAAGCGGGGGTTGAGCGAACAGGCTGTACGCGTTGATTACTCAGTGAGAAAAAAATAGATACTCTCAAAGCTACCGACTGCATAAAAGATGTCAGTGCAGCATACTGCGAAGTAGGTCAGGTATTCCACGATGTTACCACTCATTCTCTACGACATTCCCTCCAAACTCCCTGATAACAATTGGTCACCCAACCCTGCCAAGCCAAGGTATGAAGAGAACCACCGCAGTGTTCCTCCAGTATTAATGCATGTTCCAGATTCGTCTTGAGCTATAAGAAGCTTCCATTCCAGACCATCTGGGTCGAGTATCCCGACATCACACCTAAACTCAAAGAGGTTGGGGCGTCACCAAACAAGCATCAAGATGGGAGCGACCTATACACTGTACCCGTTCTCAGCGATCCAAACACCGGCGCTCTCATCACCGATTCTTGGGCAATTGCGGAATACCTCGACGAGACCTACCCCGAGAAGCTCATTTTCCCCCACGGGACCAAAGGCTTGATCTCCGCCTTTGATTCCGCGACGAGAGCACTCGTAGAAGGCTGCTTCAGATTCCCTGCTTTGCGCACGTCAGAAATCCTGAACGAACGCAGTCGGGAATACTTTATCGCTACCAGGGAAGTGACCCTTGGAGCCAAAGTTGACGAATGGTCCCCCGAGGGACCAACGCGCGATGCGCAATGGGAGATCCTTGAGAAGAGTTATTATGGTGCAGTGAAGACGTGGTACGGTAAGGTTGAGGGCAAATGGGTGATGGGAGATACCTTTTCCTACGCAGACATCATCATCGCAGCTCGCTCTCTTTGGTTCAAGAGGGTGTATCAGGATGACGAGTGGAAGAGAATTGCTTCCCTGCACGACGGAAAATGGGAGAAGTTACTTTCGGAAGTGGAAAAGGAATGTAACCTTGCCTAGACATCAACGTCAGCTGTAGGGGCAATCAGGTTGTACGCGCATCACATTCTAATACTTGCTGAAAAGAAGTGGCCAATGTCATGTTCTATCCTTGTCCTCGACTCCCTTTGCACCCCGAGCATCTTGGGCTGAATGACTTGAATCACGGTAAATGTGCTGTCCTATTACTATTCGAAAATATGCACTCGAAAGGCGAGGATGCCGTGGTGCATTTCTTCGTCGAAGCCATAGTGCAGAAAGGTATGACTCGGAATTGAGGAGCAGCGACGCTTTCCTACGATTATGGTCAAGGAATCTAGCCCGGGAGGAGTCAAAGTGCTTCAAGTTGTTTTCCAGCTTCGTGCCCTTCGAACAGTGTTGTATCTGATCCGTCAATCACCGGTACCTACGACAGAACCGTGACGGCAAACAAAGCCGTTGTTTGATGGGAGTGGAGCTGACTGAAATTGTTGATGAATGCTCCGTCTGGACGTGCCACTGGCCGAGGCTACTTGCACAGCCTCAAGTCCGAGTCTGGATGTTGCCACTGGGACATCCCTCCCTCGGAGCTTCCCAGTAACAGGCACCCGATCTTGCCTAGCCAAGGTGCGAGAGCACCATCCTCAAAGCACGTCTCCATTCAGTGACTCGAATGGTCGATCCAGATTCGTCTTGAGCTTCCGTTCCAGACAGCCTTTTGGGTCGAGTTTCCTGACATCGTCCCCAACACATTAATGAGATTGCTGCGTCACCTGACAAACGTCGAGATGAGCGTGAGCAGTACATTGTACTCGTTCTCAACACCGGCGCTCTCATCACTGATTCTTGGGCGATTCCTGAATACCTCGACGAGACGGAAAAGCCCATTTCCCCAATGGGACCACGGGGTTGATCGCTGCCTTTGATTCAGCAGTGGCAGGACTGGCCGGCGCCTCTCACGCGCCTCACACTGGCTCACAGGTTCTGGATGGGCGTAGCCAGGAGCATTCCCCTGCTACTAGGGAACCGCCAACGGCCTTCAAGATCGAGTGAAGGTTGAATGCATGTGCTAGCATATAATGTTAGTTGAAACCAGTCACCTAACCCAGTTGTCAACCGGAAATCGACCACAAGGCGGTGCCCGGGAGCCACGAAGCGCGACCTCAAACCGGGCAGGTGGACTATAAGATTTTACCCTATTGACGATACTTCGCTCATCTGTGAGTGGCCCCCTAGCGCTAGTTGAAGTCAACCGCGTAGTCTAACTGTCAAATAGAATCTGATTACAAGCCGGCACTGGCCAGCAAGAGCCACGACATGCGACTTCAAATTGTATTAGTGGACTATTTATTTTTTACCCCTATTATGATGCTTACATGCTTGTGAGTAGTTCGCTAATGCTATTCAACAGCGGCTTTCCAGCCAAGTTATCAACCGGAAATTGATTGCTAGGTACGCGGCAGGAGCCACCCGATGCGACTTCAAATTGCGTCAGTGGACTATTTGGTTTTTACCCTCATTACTAGATGCTTACTGGCTTGCAAGTAGATTGCTAATGCTAGCATACAACAGCTACCTAGCTGAGTTGTCAACTGGAAATTGATTACGCTGGCAGGAGCTAGTCGCGACTTCAAATCGCGCAAGTGGACCGTATGGTTTTACCCGTTTTTCCATGCTGCTTTCCTTGTGTCAATTTTGACGCTGATTGACCAGCCACCCAGCCCAGTGGTCAACTGGAAATTGGTTACGGGCCGGGAGTCACGATACGCGACTTCAAATCGCACAAGTGCACTGTAGTTCCAACATTTTTTTAACCCCAATATTCTGGCCATCGATTCATTGCGTGTAGATCGCACGTCACGCTTTCGGTCCTCTTTTTTCTTAACGCGGCCAGTATCAATTCTGAAGTTGGTTCACCCCGTTAGTGGATTTCTCACAGCTGGCGAAATGGGCTCCTTCACGGCAGCCACTATCCGCCTAGCCTAGCTGCTATTATCGTGGCAAGCGTTTCAAGTCGCAAACTTTCCAGGGATCTGCGAAATCGACCCTCGCAGTGTGCTATTTCTCCCATCCTTTCTAGACTTGCTCTCTGGCCACTGATGTGACCCCTCGTTCCTGCCATTGCCCGGAAGCTGTTCGGACAGTCAAGGACCACTTAGGCGTTGCACACAGCTTGCGCATATCCCAGAAAACCTACTTCCTTTCATCCAGCCCGGGACATCCGCCGGCATCCTCGGCGCGGCTTGGACTGCCTCTACGCTGTCCTCCGATCCACCGGGCCATATACCCGTCACCACCCGAGACTCCACATCCCCGTTTGGTCGGGTTGTCTACATCTAATTTGATCAACTTGGACGATGGTCCGACGCCATAAATCCTTTTTTTGTATACCGTGCTCCCCGCCCCCCCCCAGTTGGTTCAACCACCGTTCGAAGGAATGCTCTCATTACTTCATAGCTAGTATCACTATTAAATCGAAGCTTATCAGATCAAGTAAGCTAAATGTGCTGTGGACAGCGCCAAACCTAGTGCTCTGACCGTGTGTGACTGTCACGGGAAAATGTAAAAAAAGCGAACGGACCCAGCAACCACAGAGATTGGACTACCAAAAAACGGAACACCAGATAGCAAGGCTAGCAAGGGAGGTGAAAAAAAGAAAAATGAGTAGCCCACTGCGAGCGTCGAACTCGCGAACTCAATAACGGTGACGTTTGAAGTAAGCTAAGTGGGCAATATTCTTACTACACATCAGTCCTTATGTCCAACAGCGGGGCAAAAGTTAGACCTCGCAGCTTTCGAGCAATATGAAGGTTGATTGATGTCCAAAATGCTTGATCACGCGCATGCACGCTCGATCTCTGTTTTTTCACATACTCGCCTTCAAGGGCTTAGATCAAATCATATGATATGATCAATTACGGCGTAAACATATGGATGTAGATAGGAAAGCAGAAGAAACGCCGCTTGGCGATGGGAGCGGGGGTTGACCGAGCGAGCTGATAAAGCAATGCGTGTTGATTACTCAGTGAGAACATACATAGGTATTCCCAAAGCCACTTACTGCATAAAAGATGTCAGTGCAGCACGCTACAAAGTAGGTCGGGTCATTCCAGGATGTTACCACTCGTTCTCTACGACATTCCCTCCAAGCTCCCTGATAACAGTTGGTCACCCAACCCTGCCAAGCCAATGTATGAAAAGAACTACCGCAGTGTTCCTCCAGTATTAATGCATGTTCCAGATTCGTCTTGAGCTATAAGAAGCTTCCATTCCAGACCATCTGGGTCGAGTATCCAGACATCACACCTAAACTCAAAGAGGTTGGGGCGTCACCAAACAAGCATCAAGATGGGAGCGACCTATACACTGTACCCGTTCTCAGCGATCCAAACACTGGTGCCCTCGTCACCGATTCTTGGGCAATTGCGGAATACCTCGACGAGACCTACCCCGAGAAGCTCATTTTCCCCCACGGGACCAGAGGCTTGATCTCCGCCTTTGATTCTACACTGAGAGCGACGTTAATGGGTTGCTTCGGATTCCCTGCCCTGCGCTCGTCAGAAATCTTGAACGAGCGCAGTCGGGAATCCTTCATCGCTATTTGGGAAGTGAGGGTTGGAGTCAAAGCCGAGGAATGGTCCCCCGAAGGACCAAAGCGCGATGCTCATTGGGAAGTGATCGAGAAGAATTTTTATGGTTCCGCGAAGACGTGGTACGACAAGGTTGAAGGCAAATGGATTATGGGAGATACCTTTTCCTATGCGGACATACTTCTTGCCATTCATTCACTTTGGTTCAAGAGGGTGTTTCGCGAGGATGAGTGGAAGAGAATCACGTCCCTGCATGGTGGAAAATGGGAGACGTTACTTTCAGAGGTGGAGAAGGAATGTAACCTTGCCTAGTCATCAATGAAGTATATCAGCTGTAGGGTCAATCATGTTGTACGCGCTACTTAGTACCAGAAAGCAGCGGCCAATGTTATGTTCTATCCTTGTGCTTGGGACCACTCAGACGTCGCATACGGCTTGCGCGAAAACTTGCTTCCTTTCATCCAGCCCAGGGCATCCACTGCATTATCGATGGGGGCGGCGGCTACCTCTGCGCTGTCCTCCGATCCACCGTGACCAGGCCATATCTCCGTCACCACTCGAGGCTCCACATCCCCGGTTGGTCAGGTTATCCAAATCCAATTTGATCAACTTGGACGATGGTCTGACGCCCTGCACTGGATGAGGATCTCGACTTCATAGCTAGTGTCGCTATTAAATCGAAGCTCATCAGTCCAAGTAAGCCAAGTGGGCGGTGGACACCAAACCTAGAACTCTGACCTATGTGCGATTGTCACGGAAAAATGTAAAAAAGCGAACGGACCCAGCGACCACAGGAGTTGGGCTACCAAGAGACTCAACACCAGGTAGCGTGAGAGATTAAGGCTGGCAAGCGAGGTGAACTGAAGTAGCCCACTGCAATGGTCGAACTCGCAAACACAATCGATGAGGAATGAAGTAAGCTAAGTGGGCAACATTCTTCGCATACATAAGGCCTTAGTCCGGCTCAGCGGAGCGAAAATTTAGAGCTCACAGCTTCGACCGACATGCTAGCGTTGGTTGATATCTAAAGCACTTGATCACGCACATGCACATATGGTTATTCAATCTCTGTTTTTTACATACTCGCCTTGGCTTGGATCGAATCATATGATATGATCAATTATGGAACAGATATAGATGCGGATGGGAAAGCAGAAGAAACGCCGCTTGACAATGAGAGCGGAAGTTGTCAATGACCGAGCGGGCTGATAAAGCAATACGTATTGATTATTCAGTGAGAACATACATTGCCGCGACTGCATAAAAGATGTCAGCGCAGCATGCTGCAGAGTAGGTCAGGTATTCCAAGATGTTACCCCTTATCCTCTACGACATTCCCTCCAAACTCCCTGATAACAACTGGACACCCAACCCTGCTAAGCCAAGGTGCGAAGAGAACCGCCCCTATGGCGGGGTTCCTCCAGTATTAATCGGATGTTCCAGATTTGTCTTGAGCTATAAGAAGCTTCCATTCCAGACCATCTGGATCGAGTTTCCGGACATTGCACCTAAACTCAAAGAGGTTGGGGCGTCACCAAGCAAGCGTCAAGATGGGAGCGACCTATACACTGTACCCGTTCTCAGCGATCCAAACACCGGCGCTCTCATCACCGATTCTTGGGCAATTGCGGAATACCTCGACGAGACCTACCCCGAGAAGCTCGTCTTCCCCCACGGGACCAGAGGCTTGATCTCCGCCTTTGATTCTGCACTGAGAGCACCGTTAGCGGGTTGCTTGGGATTCCCTATTCTGCGCACGTCAGAAATACTAAACGAGCGCAGTCGGGAATACTCCATCGCTGCTTGGGAAGTGAGGTTTGGAACCAAAGCCGAGGAATGGTCCCCCGAAGGACCAAAGCGCGATGCTCATTGGGAAGTGATCGAGAAGAACTTTTATGGTTCCGTGAAGACGTGGTACGACAAGGTTGAGGGCAAATGGATTATGGGAGATACCTTTTCCTATGCGGACATACTTCTTGCCACTCACTCACTTTGGTTCAAGAGGGTATTTCAGGAGGATGAGTGGAAGAGAATCACATCCCTGCATGGTGGAAAATGGGAGACGTTACTTTCAGAGGTGGAGAAGGAATGTAACCTTGCCTAGTCAATGAAGTATATCAGCTGTAGGGTCAATCATGTTGTACGTGCTACTTACCAGAAAGCAGCGGCCAATGTTATGTTCTATCCTTGTGCTTGACTCCATAGCGCTTGAGTATCTTTGACTGAGCGCATTTCTTCATAGAAGTCATAGTGTAGAAGGGCATGTCGTACTCGGAGGTCCGGGGAACAGCGATGCTTTACGACGCCACTCATTATGATCAGGAATCGACCCTGACAATGGTGAAATACACTTTGGGCTGAAGGGTCGATACCCGAAATGCTTACGTCGTTAGACGTCCGCCCAATCAGATACGATACTGCTTGAAGGGCACGGGGTCGGAGAATGGTACGATCAAGCAAACAAACAAAAGAAGTCGTTTGATGATGGCAGCGAAGCCGACCGAACAAGCTATACCATAAAGCGGAATTAATGAGTGCTCTTTCCAAATATACGGCAAAGGATAACTTACAGGACGAGATATGTGCGGGATGGTGCATAGCAAGTCGGACAGTTTAGCATGTTACCACTAATCCTCTACGACATCCCCTCCAAACTTCCTGGTAACAGTTGGTCGCCCAACCCTGCCAAGCCAAGGTGCGAGAGCATCGCCGCCAACGGGGTTTCTTCATTCAGCAAGTGTTCCAGATTCGTCTTGAACTACAAGAAGCTTCCGTTTCAGACAGTCTGGGTAGAGTTCCCTGACATCGCCCCAAAACTCAAGGAGATTGGGGCGTCACCAAACACGCGCCGAAATGGGACGGAGCAGTACACTGTACCCGTTCTCAGCGACCCCAACACCAGCGCTGTCATCACCAATTCTTGGGCGATCGCTGAATACCTCGACGAAACATACCCGGAGAAGTCCATTTTCCCCAATGGGACCAAAGGGCTGATCGCTGCTTTTGATTCAGCAGTGGTAGGATTGGGAAAAGATGCTTTCAGGTTTACCCTCTTGCGGACCTCTCAGATTCTCAACGAGCGCAGCAGGGAATGTTTCTTTGCGACTGGGAAACCGGCCCTTGGAGAAAAGGTTGAAGAACGGTCCCCCGAAGGACTGAAGCGTCACAGTGATGATGCGCATTGGGAGGTTAAGCTGGAGAAGGGTTTCTATGGTGCAGTGAAGACATGGTACGACAAGGCTGAGGGTAAATGGGTAATGGGAGATACCTTTTCCTATGCAGACATCATCATTGCAGCCCAATCTCTTTGGTTCAAGAGGGTGCACCGGGAGGATGAGTGGAAGAAAATTGCTGCTTTGCACGATGGAAAGTGGGAGAAATTACTGTCGGACGTGGAAAAGGAGTGCAATCGAGATCGAGAATGTCGTCTTTGAGCCGTATAGTATGTAGGCCTGCCAGTGGCATTGACTAGGTGTATTAGTTACGGGGTGTACAATGGGCCATGGAATACCCTCACTTGTCTGAGACATGAATGTCACGGCGTAGAACAATATGCTTGAAGCTTGAGCTGGAAACCCTGGCGAACAGAAACTGACGGTAATGCGACACAATGACGAGTATGACCATCACATTGTTCCAAGCGATACATCAACTAAGAAAAATCATATGTTCCAGGGTAATGTCGACATGCCGTGTCCTGTAAAAAGCGTCGAAACGACACTTCCTAAGCTGGTGTATGTTCTCGAGAGATCAGGACTTGCAATGCGAAGTCACTGGCACTGTCATCGACGGTGGAGTGGTCAACATCGCGCAGCGTGGCATTCTCCCATGGAAGGAAATAAAAACGACGCGAGACATCTTTTATATGTCGTGGCTGACTTCTTTCTCACGGTAATAGACTCTTTTCAAGTTATTTCGCCCTGTTGCGAGTGTAGTCTTCGACGCATGTTCAGGTCGTGTATCACGCAGGGTACGTCCTCTTGGTTGAACCGCGTGAATGACATCCTCATTTCCCGTCTAGCCTCGCGTTGTCTCGCGTCCTCGAGCCGGGCAGAACTACACACTTCTATCATCTGTCGCGCCAAACTCCGAGCTCCAAAGAAAACGGTCTCGAAACTACAGGCCAAGGTGGACCGTAAGCATGCCAAAGACGCAAATCGTCTCTACGTCGTCCTCGGGTCCGAATACAACAAGGAAGACAAATGGGTAGGATGCGACCTTCAAAAGACCATCTTGGCACCAGAGGCTGTCTACGCGCAAGACGCGGAAGCTCGCGTTTTCCATCATCCCGAAGGAGAGGTGAAAGTTCCGTCTCAGCTGAACTTTGGGATAGAGGGTGAGGAGGAGAAGAAACTACTGTTTGAAGTGCTGCCTACCCTGGCAACTCAGAGGGGTGTCACCACCTTCGAAGAGGATACTGTGGAGCGCGCCAAAGTGGCCATGAAAGAAGAACTTGAAAAAGCCAACATGTTCGCCCGACTGGTAGACCTTAGGAACGCGAACGCGAAGGGTCTTGCCTATGAGAACCGTAGACGTATCGTTGGAGCGTTTTCGACTCTAGAACATCCCAACGATACAGGTCGTCCAGAGGTCCAGGGTAGGAGGTTAACTGTAAAACCTGATGTGATTATTTATTCACTTGGTCCGGCAGCTGCGCTCCTGACATATCGTATCCGCAATTTGTGGTCACATTTGCTGAAGTTCCGAAAGGACGTGGCAAATCGGAGAGCGTTGCGCCAACTCGTTCATGACAGAGCGAGGATTCTGCGATATCTCAAAGGTTTGGATCGGGATCGTTACGAGGCAATCCTTCCGCGATTAGGTCTTGACAAGGATAGCGTAGAAGGGGAGTTGGTTATTTAAATTTTCGGTAATCCACATCTTTTCTTTACTGCAGCTGTTTGGTGCTCAGATGATTGACATTATATGCAATGCTATCATATACCCAATAGCAAGACTCTTGTAACATAGCGGGACAACGGTACAATACCAAAATATCAGAATATAATGGATAATACGAACTTCAAGGAGCACTCTGCTGCACTCGTCAAAAGTAGTAATCATCATAGAACTCATCCTCGAATTCGTCTTCCATGAACCCAAAGCACCATGGGTCAAGAGGGCGCCTCTCGCCCGGTCCAGGAACATTGTCTGGTCTGTCCAT
>JBBPOC010000934.1:0-12554 GCA_038091235.1 Tylopilus rubrobrunneus | reverse complement strand
CAATCCTGTTCTGCAGCCGCTACTCCGCCTGACCTATTCGCCACCGAAGTTAGGACATCTGACCAGTCAACATCAGGATCATCGTGGGCAAGAGATTGGGTGATTCGCTGGTCCGCGCTTGGGGCCTGGTGAAGGAGTTGAGCTGACAGAATGTCGTGGGCTTGCGATTTCTACAGGCTTCGATTTCATTCTACGACCGCATGAACACTTGAAATTCGCTTGCTGCTACTGACATTGACGCTGCGATCAACGTCGGAGATTCTGCTTGATGATTTAGCATCGACGTCCTTGGCTGCTCCAGACGGCGGAGAGACGGCACTCTTGGTGTCGTTGGCAGTCAAGGTTCGCATAGGATCTTGCAAAAGAGGACATGGAGAACATCATCCTCCCGTGTCCTTCTAATTTGCCGAAAGAGGGTAGGTTTCTTGTTTGATCTGAACGGTCCGCCCGGTCAGATGGCAAGCCCAAACGACGACTAAACTGGGATCTGAGTAAGCCTTGAACGCCCCGGACATGAGGCGCTCGTAAAGAATAGAAGGACGCACGTTCATGAGGTAGCCTGCTGGATCCCACGAGTGACTCCCTTCCTTGACACCTCCAAGCCGAACGCAACGCGCACGGGCCATCGAAAATGTCGACGACGAAACTCGGTGAGTGGTAGTCCTCGAAAGCGACCTGCAATGCTCACGGTTCAGTTAGAGCATAACGCGAAAGTAGTTGTTGAAAGCGGCTCTGGAGCAGTACGCGCGGTCGCTTTCCACCCTGACGGAAGGCATTATTTCGAGGGGAGCGGCGATGGGCTTCGACGACGGCAAGTGGCAGACGGACGAGAAGTGGGAGGACAAACAGGAAAGATAGTGCTAGCGATTTCAGTGTCGAGGGATGGGAAATGGGTGGTAGCTGGGACTCTTGATGGAGCAGTGGTGTGTGATGCCGAGCTTCGAGAAAAGACGGTCGAGGTGGAGAGCGGAGTGGATGTATGGGCGATTGACGTGTTACCCGACTGCACAAGATTCGCGACTGGGACCCGCAACCATGAAGCGACCATCTGGGACATCTCGACCGGAGAAAGGCTTGTCGGACCACTCCAACATGACGATACTGTGATAGGCATCAAATTCTCCCCCGATGGTCGACGTCTCGCCACTGCCTCCCCGCGTGGCTCTGGCATCTGCATTTTCGACGTCAACAATGGCGACCAGCTCATTTCCATCGCAACATCAGTGTTCATGTCCTATTCAACTCCCATTACCTGGTCACAGGACGACCAACAACTCTTCGTCATATCCAAGGAGCAGAAAATCAGGTCATTTGACCCGTCCACTGGGTCCCAACTGGCCGAATGGAACATCCATGAAAACGACGACTCGGACCCATTGACGAATACCACGTCCATCGCTCTTTCTTCAGACAGCAAATTCATCGCTGCCTGTGCTGGTCGTTCCGTCTCATTTTGGGACACCTCAACTCATTCTCAACTGGACATCGTCGAATGCACGAAGATGATATTGTCACTTGCATTGTCACCCGATGGGAATCTCCTCGTCACAGGAACTAAGGATTCAGGGAGAATCATCATCTGGGATCTCAGAGCGATTCTCCCGGCATCATACCTCCAGATCAGTGTGAGCATCAGGCCTCAGCTCGAGAATCCCTCTGACTCGTCAATTTTCCTTTCTGTGCGCGCGCGTACAACCCGTGTTCTACCTGACCTCAGAACGTAAGTAGTCGTTGGTGTGGGTCATCGGTGTTTTTGATGAGATATGCTTCAGGCACAAAATGCGAATTCGGAAAGGACCCCAGATCAACCACGCAGCCAGGATGACATCGATGATTTGGTCGACGTAAGATTGCGTACAGCGCCTCTCATAATGCTTTGTATTGACCATAGTAACAGACTGCGTTGCCGCCGAGCCAATCCGCTTCTGGGCTGATGTTCGACCTCGACGAGGTGAGCAGTGAGAAGGTTCTTTTCGCCTCGTGTTAACAGCACGTGGTAGCCCCCTTCCCCTGCCTCGGGTGAACTCCCGCGCGAACTCGCTCTGCCACCAGGAGATTCCTCTCCAGTTCGGCAACCAGCTCCCGATCCACCAGAGACCGCGCCTATTGAAAACCCTCAGCGCCGTTCGGATACGAATCCCGATACTTCCGAGGGTGTCCAGCGACGCACCCTAGTGGGACAATTCAGACAATGGATAAAGAAGAGTCGCTATCACATGCCCGCCGAAATTCCATCAGAGGAACCCGATTGCGATCGCATCGCTGAACAAATACCCTTGGTTCACAGTCGCACTCGGATACCTGGTCAAGCGTCCTCGGCGGATGTTCCTCAGGCTGACACACCCCACGCAAGAGCACCGCGATCGAACCCGAGATCTTCAGGGATAGCGTTTACTCAGCGGGAACGAGTGAGTGTTCTCCGTCGGTCAGTTTTAACGGCACGAGTATCTGACTGCTTGGCTCAGCGTGCTGTAATGTATATCGACGATGTTTGTTCATTTGTCTAACCGATTATGAACTCGACTCATTGTTCCCTGCAGGACGAACCGCTGCCATCCTGCTGGGCCTCGTTACCTCCATGGATGTCATGTTGCCGTATGGGCCATTCCAACTCAACGCCCCAGGCCTCACATTCGAAGCAGCCACGTCAAAATGCCAACGCCGAACTCTCCCAGGACCACCAGCACTTACCTCCCGATGCACTGGTGACCACGCCTGTCGAACGCGAAGTACCTGACTTACCGCCAAATACCGAGTCAGACTATGAAAACCAACGTCGAATCCGTGGAGAGCCGTTCAAGACGAAGTTGGAACAGGGCAATCGCAATCAGGCGCCTGGTGAAGCCCACTCAGGAGGCTCTTCCCAGGCAAGTACACCGCGGACCAAAGCAACCCCTTCTTCTGAACGACCTTCAACGACCCAACAGGTCAAGGTGAGTATGCGCTTTGTACATACGAGAAAGCTTCAATCTACTCATGAACCTCGTATTCTTCCTGATCCTATGATTCGCAGAAAAGAAAGGGCGAGCGCAAAGACGCCTCCGTACAAGTGTCGCCCAGCGAGCTGCCCAGCACCACCACGCCCTCAGAAGGCAGAGCCCCAGATGAGACGAAACCCATGGCCGTCGGTGGTGTCCCACAACGAGGTGATGGTCATCTTCGTGCCCTCGGACGCTCAGGCTCACGTCTGCTCTTCTAGCGAGGACTTACTAATGGAGATCCATCGTTGTATAATGGCTAGATCTAAGCAAGCGTCCGTTAAAGATATATGTGGATCGAGACGCCACGAATGACGTCAGTGTTTACGCTTTAGTAGACCTTCCGAGAACCAGTAGAGGATTCTGTCCAAACTGATTTTATCTGACCCGCTCCTCGCCTCTGACACCTGGGGATCTCTGGCTTATCACTTCCAACCTGTTCCCTCAGCTCGTTTAATGCGCACACTCGAGCTCGCTCCGCATATATTCTTTGCAATGGGATTAGCTCAATCTAAGTGATTTGACAGGGCTCATTCGTCGCCAACCTACTATGCAACCTCTCTTTCAGAGCTATGCGGAAAAAAAAAGAACCTGAATCTCCCTCAGGTTTTCCTTTTCTCTAGTACGTAGTGCTGTCGTCATCCACGCTTTGGCACTTGATGCACGTGCAAACTGCCACCTGCACCTTTCTCTTGATGACGCTCATCAAATTTTGAAGGATCACCGGGAGGTATAGCTGGTTGATATATAGTAACTTGACATCCATGGGTGTCCGCTGTCCGAAGTCAGGGTGATATGTGTTGCAGCAGTTCTAGTAGATTTCGCGAGTTGTCCCGAATCAAGATCATGAACAGGTTCAAGTAGTGAGGCCAAATTTCAGGATGAAGGGGTGCCACGGTTGTAACTCAGCGCTCTGGGGGCGCAGCGGCGATACTAGGGAACAGGAACAGTTTTGGGTCCTGTCATGCAGTAGCACTGGCGACTTGCAGGGCCCTCAGGATGGAGAGGGCTGAGTATACTAGTAGGATCCTGTGCTTTGCGCGACTCGATCGGATATAGTTCGAGCTCCGACCCACAGGAGTCTTGACAGGACGCTTCAACAACCTCTCCTCCCTTGATCATACCTACTACGTCACTCGACTGTCAGCTAGATGTCCTCACTCGAAGGCCACCCAGAAGATCCTGAGCACCTTGGACAGGTGTTTCTAGGCTCGTGGGTCGGCTGTCTGAGACGTGATTGCCAATTTAAATGGTCTCGAGCCGATCTGACACGATATTTCACGCTGGCTGTCATCGGCGATCCGCATAAGTACAACGGTATTGGAGCCACGTCGGCGCAAGGACGAGTCGTCGGGTTTTCTCTACCTCTTACCGAAGACGATACCGACACGGACACGGTCCCTAATAGTCGGGGGTGGACGCCGACGTCGATAGAGCAGACGCAAGCAGGTTACTTGCCGAACACTCGTTCACGTTCCCGTTGTACACAGACGACTCGGAGCACTAGACATTCATACTAGACTCTGTACAGCATATAGCATTACGGTGGCATAGCTCAAAGGGCCCTTGCAGACTCGTCACAATTGAACATTTTGAGTCGAACTGGAGGGTCTTGGCGCGTAGACAGAGCGTCCTTGAGAGAGGACAGCTGACTGACAGCACCTGGAATCCCCGCCATGAAGCTGATCCTATCCAACTCAACCTCTTCCAATGCTGGTGCGTATATCATATTTAGTTCTTTATCTCCATCTCCGTCTACATGTCCGGCCGAGTCCTCCGTGCTGTCATGGGAAGGGAGGGACAGTAGCAGGGCTAGCTTTGGCATCTCGCCTCGACTGAGCTTCAGGTATCGCAAACCTTGAAGATGTTCGAGAATAGACTCCCAGAAATTCAGCGAGGGCGGGGGTTGAATGACGTGGAGGCTGTGAAGGCTGTCCAAAGGCATGGAACAGCATAATTTGCAGATTATGTCCTCCGAAAGAAATTCAATAAATGGATCAAAGCAGATCTGTAGAGGAATATTGCCATCCCAGTCTGTGTAGAGCGTGGGGTGATCGCAAAAGTGTGATTCGTGATCGTGTTCCAAAGTACTGAAAGTGAGTTGTGCCCCGACTCGATAGGGTTCGACGACTAACGAGCGAACCACCGGGTTAGGGAGTGCCGAATCTGCTGACAGATAGAATCTTTGTGCGAGAACCGAGGAAAGCAAGGTGTAATCATCGGGGGAGTCATCAATTTCGGGGACACAGTTTAGTTTGACTTCTACGTTTGGCGGGATATTTACGCGAGATAGTACTTCGACGATCGCAGGTACCAAGTCTTCAATTAGAAGGCGAGAGAGACGCAGTAAGTTGATTTTTGGCAGAGTGTTTAAGTCGTCGGCACTAGGAATGCGCCCCCGAGGAAGGGCGTTCTTGAGATATAAATGCGAGAGGTCTTGCGCGCAGCTCAGCGCAACCAAGACGTCTTCCATGTCCATAAACTCGATAGGAAGACATTCCAGATTCAGCGTTGTCAACCGACTAAGCTTGAGCGAATACCACGGCAGCCGATAGCCCACGAGCAAGAGTGTACGGAGGGATGGAGTGTCCCCACCGAAGGGTACAAAGCCTTGGAACACGTCGGATGAGTCGCCCACAATCAAGAGTTCCAGCTCTTGCAGGAGAGGTGCGCGTGAGGAAAACGCGCCAATGAGCTCTTCAGCCCATAACTCCGGAATCTCTAAGCGGAGCTCTTGAATGCGTTCCGAATGCTCCAACACCATCTTTAGAGCGGCCAAACACCATTCCTCCGTTTCATCATCCGTGGGCCGAATATGTATCTTCAATGGCATCTGCTTGGATCTGGCTAGTAGCTCTTCTGTCCAGCGTAGAGACGTAAAGAAGACGTAGGTCCAGAGCGTAGAGCAGCTCAGAGCGGCATTGCGCCAGCAATGGCAAACATACGAAACGTTGACCCAATCAGGCGCGCACCGCGCGGACCATAGGGAGTCACCCGAATCCGAATAATAGTCATGAGCATAATGGACGAATATGGCCGCAAGGATTTCACTTGGAAGGCGAGGAATGTTTGTCGGGGTGGGGCTGGTGTGGCTCAGTTTTGCTGCCTTTTTCGCTGGCAAGCCAATACGGCTGGGTAGAGGCATACTCTTTCACAGCAAATGTCAACGTTTTCATTCGTGAACTCAGAAAAAAAGAAACCAGTGCCCACAGGAGAAATAGCTGGCTGTTCACACTCGAGGCGTTGTTAACGAGTTTGCGAACACGAAACGGGGACGCGTCGGCTCTGGAAACAGCATCAAATTGTGTATGTACTATGCTGTATGACCAGCGACTTACAGGATTCCGGTGAAGTTACACCGTGACGAGAGCTTGGAGCTAATACAGGAGGGTGAAGTTGGCTCTGAAAGTTCGAGCTCCGAGCCCAATGCCCATGTCGCCAAAACTTTTCTCTGGACTGCTAGTGCCCCTCGACGAGAATAGAGTTCGTGAAACGATTCTCAGCTGAGACATTCTAGGGCTATGGGTTGTGCAGTGTTTGAGAGTTCGTTGACAGCTTCCGGGAATCTGCGGTACAGAGTGCCACTGCCATGTCAGGCGCTTAGTGCCGCAAGTTGCAGTCTCGTGGCAGAAGACCAGTACAGCAAGTTCATCATGCAGTGAGCGGGCACTCCCATTTCTAGAAACTCACAGCTCTTGTACATGATAGTGTCTGAACATCGCCAGCAGGTGTGTGCGCATGTGCACGTAACTTACTAGTTTATAAGAGCTTGCGAGGTCGACGATGGGACCTCTTCATTCGGTAACATCTGTTTCATCATCACAAAGCCATACACCCAGCTACGGTTCCCTCGCCAAAGTAACCCCCGACTACATATCCACTACCATGTTCATTCCCCAGCTTGATGTCTCCAATCTATCTAACGGCCGTTCCGTCGTCGCACTTCTCGAGCAGCGTCCCCTTTCACTCGATACGTCAGGTGTCCTGGGATTGCTGGGCGGTGAAGATGCCATATCTGCAATGGCTGCAGTTCACATTTACGGGAACAGGCGTTGGCTGGGCTGGTACAACAACCCTGGGTCGTACCAGATATTCAAGCGATTGAGCTCATTCTCCAAATCCACCTCCTCTTGCAATGTTTCCAGCGGAAATATCTCTCTCAACTTCTTTTCCGCGGCTCGAAACGTCGACGTAGACCCCACAGTTCTCCTTGGATCAGATGGTTACAAGGGACCCAAATTTAGGGCTGCCCACTCCGGGACTGTCCTCGAGGAGACGGGTTACTTGGCAGCACTCTTTATGAAGGAATGCGCCGCCTGGAATTCAGAGGGAAAAGTGGTGGCAGGAAGAAGGACTCAGCCTGTCGGAATCACGATCGCCGATCTCGATCAGGCCCCTGCCTCCGAGATGCATCCCGCACGCAGCAACCCCTTCACCCTCCTTTCCGCCAGTGTTCCCATCTTCGTCAACCTCGCCACGTGTGCAGTCTGCGCGGCTGTTGATGACTGGTATGCATCCTCGCTGATTCTCGTCGGCATGGCCGCCAGCGGTGCATGTTGCCTCGTCCTCGGCGCAGCAGATTTCGTGTTCATCCACCCTGAGCCTGCCAAAGGGTCGCCTGCCGGTGACGGAATGCTTGGTTCAGACAAGGATATCGTGCTATTGAAAGGAACGGAAGGCGCCGTCAACTCCATCACACGCGGAAGGTTCTCACTTCGTTTCGCAAGCCCGGCCCACCTCACGCTCCTCCGCTGGTGTTCCTTCCTTTTTTTCATCCAGTGCATCGCCCAGCTTCTCTTCATCCCCCAAGCGTCCTTGTTCGGCCAAGTCATGTTCCTTACCTCGCTGGGCATTTCCGCGCTCTACAGCGTTTGGCTCTCTTCGTCGGACAAGGAAAAAATGCAGCGGAAGATGTTGTTCTCGAACGTGCTCGAGAACCCGGCATTGACCAAGTACACGCTGGGCACACGCACCGCCGCGGTGGTATTCACCCTTTTGGTCTTGCGTCCCCAAGACCCGACGAAACTGTTGAACGAATTGCTCCCCAACGATACAAAGGTATGGAAGCAGTGGAAGACGACGATTTTGGAGCAGCTGCGTCACCCCATGGACCAATACTTCTTGTCCGAGGTCAAGCTCGGGGATATGAACAGATTCACGCAACAGGAGCAAGATCTGTTGCATCTATTGCTTGAAGACGCTCGTGCGGCGTATAACGGCTACAGAGACTACCTCCAAGTCGATACAAAGTAGATTTTTCATTATTTATTGATTGCTTTATTCGTCTCTGAACATGGACAATCAATCGTGATGTAGCCATTAGTCGCTGATTGTATACCCTGTCGGATGGACGGCATTGATTGTCGCGTACTATTATACCCAGTAGCTCTATGATAGTTATGATACATGATCCTTATGCTTGCCCGTAGTTTTCTCCGAATAGACTTACTGTAAGCTTCCCGCGTTGAATATACCTTAGTGAATGACAATCAATCAAACGTTCAGGGAGCAGAAAACGAACTAGTATATCATCCACGGCCACTTACGGTTGGGTAATACAGGTCGTCAGACTAATGTTATTCCAGGACGTCACGGAGGATTTTGAGCAGCAATTGATTAGACATCAAGGAGGCCTCATGTACGACGGCGATGACCTCGCACTACCCAGCATGTCGACTCAGTTTCGACGTCGTAGCTACTACACAGTGGTTTGCTTATCTTGAAAAGAGAACAGGCAAGAATGGCGAATAGGACAAAGGAATTGCAATTGCTAGAACCCTCCGCATCAAAGGCTTGCGAGGTTGTATCCACGTATATTACGCTCGCGGATCATCGGACTGGTACGATGCCCAAGCTTTACCACTGCCCGTAACAGCTAGGTTAATATACGAGCAAGATAGGTGCTGGTACATACATAGTCCATGTCTTCTGAATCTTCATCCGACTCTTCGTAATCCACGGAACAACGTTGGATTTTGAGAGCAACTCCAGGGTCTTCGCGGGTGGAAAGCGCGTCCTCGAGAGATGAGATATCACCCAATAGCGTCATCGCTGGCACCGCCGCAAATGTGATCTCGTCCAACTCAAGCTCTTCCAATGCCGGCGCAAAAACTCTATTTGAACTTCCATTCCCGGCCGGGTTCTTTGAGAGGAGGGAAGCAAGTGGTGGCATGTCGCCGTGGCTGAGTTTGAGGTACTGGAGATCTTGAAGATGTCCTAGAATACGTTCCCAGAAATCCAACGAGGTTGGAGGACTGATGACATGGAGACTCCGAGCGTATGTCAAGGGGAAGGAGCAACACATGTCGCCGATGATACGTTCCTTCAAGTTATCATGTGGCAACTGATGGAAGTAGATCCACAGAGGAATATTGCTATCCCAGATTGCATCGCTTTCTAAGCAGTATCTTCGGACATCACGTTCCGATGCGCTAAAGGCAAGACTCGCTGCCCGCCAATCATCATCGCATTGAATGATCACTGAACGAATTGCTAGGATAGACGATGCTGTGCCTGTGATTGTATGGAATTTTTGCGCAATAACCGAGGAGAATAGGGTGTAATCAGCAAGCGAGGATTCATTTTGGAAATCGCACCCCAGCTTGGCTGCTGTGAGGGATGGGAGGTTTAGGCAAGTCAGGAGTGCAATGACCGAGGAGAGGTAATCATCGATTTGGAGGCGAGATAGATGGGGTAGACTGATCTTCTGCAAAGTGTTGGGCGTGGCGTGAGAGCTTTTCCCCCTGGAGCGGGGAAGGGCATGAAGGAGAACTAACTGTGAGAGCTCTTGCATGCAACCCAGCGCAGTTAGAACGTCATCCATGTTTTGCTGGGGCCGAGTGCGAACAAGGTGCAGCACTGTTAATCGATTGAGCTCGAGCAAATGCCACGATAATGGACAGCTCGTGAGCTTGAGTATGCGGAGGGCTGGAGTATCGTGGTCTAAGGGTACGGATGAAATATTGGAAGCCATGAGAGAGGCGTGACAGGTGATTGACAGGTATTGCAGTAGAGGGGCTCGCAAGAAAAGTATCGGCAAGATCTTGCAAACAGCATCCAAGTCGTTTGGAATATCTATAGTAAGCTCTTGCATACATTCCATATGGCTCAAGACCTTCTCCAGCGTGGGCCTAGAGCGTCCCAGACCCAATACCTTCAAGGGCGCGCGCTTTGATCTGACCAACTGCTCTTCCACCCAGCGTGGTGGCATATCCGAGATGTGGGACCAAAAAGTTGGACAGTTCAGCGTGACGTTGCGCCAATGACGGCAAACACGTGAGACGTGGAGCCAAGTAAACCGACTGGAATAGTGCGGCCTGCAATAATGGTGTTCACGAACGCAAGTGATGAATATGTATGTCAGAATCTCGTTCGGGAGGCGGAAGATGGGGGAAAAGGTATTCTTTTGAGCGTGAAGGTTGGATAATGCCACCTTGTGCCTAGCAACTTCTTCTTCAATATGGGTTAGGCTTTTGGTCTCCATGACGTATTTCGACGCTGGTGATGCTTCAAGCTGTTGCTTCTGGCCTGTCTGCGGAGGCTGGTGACATTCACGATGGCGCCGAAAACTACGCATGAAATCAGACTCGTACGGAAAAAAATTACTTCAACATTTACGAGGTCCAGATGGCGGGACGGTAGTTCGGAGGCTCGACGGTGTGTTGCGGCCACCGAGTTCGTCGAAAGCTCGTTCAAGTTGAAACTTGTTCCACTCGGAAAGCTGGGAATACTTACGTCATCTATCAGGTGCCACAGCGTTTCCCCTCTACGAGGAGAGAACCTTTACAGTATCATCATTGATTATCCTTGATGCGACGCGCGACGTTGATCTCAGGCTCGAGACGTCTGTTGAACCAAGTACGTTTCCTCTCTACGAACGAAGAGACATTCGGAAACTATAGTGTTATTCTTCCTGAAGAACCTTTTGTCTGGGGCGTGTCCCACATTCAACCTCGCACCGTACCTTCTACCATCCAACGACCGTCATACGCCGCGGAAGAAAAGCCTACCCACCATGCCTCTGGAAGCAGACCATCTCGGAGATCAAACAATGAGGAAAACCGGATCCAACTCCGAAGCGAGGCGGAGGCAAAACTTCGCGCATCTGCCAAGCTCGCGCGCAAAGTGCGCGAATTCTCAGGGAGTCTTGTCCGGGTGCGCACAGTGTCTACGATTCATTCTATGGACGGCATGGTGACCCCGTTCTCATTTGTAGCCCGGTGTGACCACGAATGCGATAGACGCCACGATCCACGACTTCATCGTCGCCCATGGTGCTTATCCATCCCCCTTGCTCTATTCGGGGTTTCCTCGGTCGTGTTGTACCAGCATCAACAATGTCGTCGCGCATGGGATACCTGACGGGTGGGTCGTTGCGTTATATGTCCATGCTGAGCTCACAAGAACCAGTCGGCCGCTCGAAGACGGCGATATCATCAACATCGACATCACTGTTTACCTCGACGGGTATCACGGAGATACGTCGCAAACGTATCTCGTTGGTTCTGTGGTACGTTCCCATCCTTTTCGCTCGTTGGCGGTTCACCGACGGGTCTGTGCTCTCATAGGACCAACCAGGACGTGACTTAGTCTCGATGACCAGCACCGCCCTGCAAGCCGGCATCCACGCGTGTGGACCTGGGCGCCCGTTCAACGCAATCGGTCGGGCAATCCACGATCTAATACGCAACACGCCTTACTCGGTGTGCAACGCGTTTTCGGGGCATGGTATCGGAAGAGTCTTCCATCAGCCTCCGTGGATATACCATACACGTATGTGTCCCATTCTGCTTGCAATTTCCGCTGTTCGGCTGACCCCGTCGATAGTGAATGAGGAACCAGGGGTGATGCGTCCCGGGCATTGCTTCACTATCGAGGTATGGGTCTCTTTCGATCAGCGTGGCTGCCTCCTACTAAGATCGTTTGCTTATTAGCCTTGCATTGTCCAAGGATCCAACCCCAAGATATGGATATTCCCAGATGGATGGACGGCATCTACGGAGGTAAGAAAACCGATAGCTTACACACCACGCCTAGAAGGTGTTGACCTGTTTTCAGAACTGCGCTCGCAGCGCTCAAGCCGAGCATATGGTATTGATCACAGAGACGGGCGTGGAGGTTCTAACGTTATAAGAGAAGTGTCCATTGCACGGTGTCAATTACATTACAATCTGCTAAGTAAAGACTGATGTGGGTGTCGATCCGGGTTCTAAGTCCAGGGTATCCTATGCTACATGTACGAACGGTTACAAAAAGACATGACTGATCTAATCGTAGATGATGGAGAAGTTCGGAGCACGACTCTAATGCAATCACCAATGGCCGAGATCGGTACCATAGAATCCAATCTCGAGCCACTGTTCCACGCCTTTGACTTGGCCCAGGGGCGTCTTGAGGCCCTGGAACCCGATCTTGTCGTATACCTTGCGCGCGGGCGTCAAGTCATCCGTGTTTCCCACATAGAGGACGGCACGCTTCTTCTTCTGCAAAATACTACCCACAAAGTCAGCAAGGATGTATCTCAAATCGGGCAAAGTTATACGTACTCTTCGCAGACACGATATAGCAGGCGTGCCG
>JBBPOC010000933.1:0-12562 GCA_038091235.1 Tylopilus rubrobrunneus | reverse complement strand
CGTTTTTTATTCAAGTAATTGAATCGGGCGTACCATCATGGCGGGCAAAATTCAAGGGGCGGTGATTCGAAATCCGACGACTCAATTAGGTGCCAACGTATACACATAGAAGACTGATGTGCTATACCGTGCGATAGCGCTGAAATGTCCAGCTCCATCGAGATGGAGAGAGTATGATGCCTTTACGCTAACAGAAGTAGAGAAAGAAATCGAAGGCGGACGGTCAAATGTCGACAGCAACACGAAAAAAAGACATGTGAACCGGGCTACCGCATGCAACCAAGGGTCTCGAATCAAAGGTCACCTGTAAACGATAAAGGAGAGGACTGTTCCAAGTTGGAGTGGAACACGGATGGGGTGGTAACGAGCCAGTGCTCGTACGTAAATGAGACTGTTCAATGATGAAATAACGAAAAAAAAAATGAAGAATGCATATGTCGAATGCCGAATGCTACAGTGGGATGAGAGTGGCAATATACACTGGGATGCCGAAAAAGTGGGATGCATGCTTGATGTGGACACAAGTGCTTGAAACCAAAACGACGATACCTGCGGGCCGCGACAGAACTGACACTTCAAATTTCCGCGAGTCCGGCGCGCTTGAGGTCTCGCAAAGTGATGTTTACACCACGAAAGTCTTCCAGCCAAACTTGTCGCTCGCCACAGCGCGAGAGTATCTTGGCCCAAAATTTGAGAATGCGCGTCGGCGGACGCACGCCAGAGCGCATCGAGTGTGAAGCACGACTGAGATCGCGAATGTAACGCAATGAAGGGAACGCATCGTTGAATAAGAGAGATGAAATTTGTTCAGCAAGGGGGAAGAATGGGGCGTCGTCTTCAATGTCGGACGGGAACGATGCGGCATCATCGAGAAGCCGTTTGTCGATATCGCGAATGCCAATGAATTGTAGACGAGGATGAGCAGGAAGCAAGACGTGTGGTGCAATCCAATCCGGGTTTCGCCAATTCCACTCTGCATCGGCAGAGCAGATGAATTCATTCAGGTTAGGGCACCATTCTGCAAGGGGGATCTGCTGAACAGGACGAGGTTGGAGGGATAGATGGTGTTCAGCAACAAGCGAAGAGGAGTGACCGAGCTCTAGTTGGTGGATTTTCTTCCCATGGGTAGCAAAGAAGAGGGCAAAGCCTCGACCAGCATAGCCAAAGTCGGAAGACACGACGGATACGTTTCGCAATCTTGGCATTCTCCACTTTGCGATGATTGCAAAAGTGGTATTGTCCAGCGTGAGCTTGAGCGATTGCAAAACGGGGAACGACACGACGAGCGCCTTTGTGGGCTTGTGTCCAGTGATTGGAGGGACACTGGATGAGGACAGCTCAAGGTACTCTAGGTTGACTGCCGTCTGTTTAAGAGTTCGGGAAAAATGAATAGGGAATGGGTCGTCGCTGTAGTTTGTGAGGGTGAGCTTGCGAAGCTTGCTATGGGGGCTGGCGAGTGCGGAGACCATCTGCTCGGGAGAGCATCTCACGTCATTGAACTCGTGGTAGCGCGTGCACCGCACAGCATGGTGATCGGAAAAGACGACCAGATGTGGCGCGTAATCGAGAATGGTTCGGATGTCATCGGTTGCGCAACGTTTCAGGGCGGGCGTCTCTATGTGCAATCGACGAATCCAGCGACCGCTAGAAGGTTTCTCATTGATGAACTGGGTAAGTAAAGTCCAAGCGAGCGCTTTTGCCTGGCTTGCTTTACTTATCCAGACGAACTCGTACAGATACTCTTGCAAGTACCTGTTCCAAACTTTGTTCACCAAAGCCAAGTCGCGTTTCGTGCGCATGGCAGCGTGATATTCTTCAGCGGCGCAGGGCGTTGCGAGGAAGGAGAGGCCGAGAGAGATGTCGAGGGGATCTGGAGACATGCGTGTCGCTTCGCGGAGGACCATGGACCAGATCTCTTGCGGAAGGTAAGGGAGGTCGTGTGCGGGGGTGTGGTGGTAATGTGTCGCTGGCAGGCGGAGAGCGTTGCGTTGTCTAGCAGGCCCTGTCAATGGGCGAAACGTCGGCGATGAGGATACGCACCGGTTTGATTGTAGTTTGGTTGAGAGCGCCCTAAAGAACCGCTTGACCTGTGTCAAGACACGGCGCGCCGGGGAGGGTTGCATCGCGCAAAGGAAAAAAAAAATGAAGAAAGGAGAAGAAAAATGAAGGGAAGGTGGATGGAGAAGAGGAGGGCCGAGTCTGACCATGTTCTCACGGGATACATGAACTACAGGAACGTCTAGACTTGCGGTATCACGTCTTGTCAGTCGGTTTGACATTGCCAGATCACCACCATGCACCCAGGTACAACTTTGTGGTAGTCAACGCGAGAAAGTCCGAGTCGCAAGGCGACACCGTAACATGTTGTCGAGTTCCTGGCCACTCAACCGAGCACATCGTAGGACGTCTACCTCAAGATCCAGCGGGGACGTCCCAGCCAAGCAAGACAACTCCCGTGCCTGCATCGGTCCCTCAGGTAAAGTGTAAAGCTGAGTGCTAAGAAATAATCTATAATCCCGTCTACATGTACCAACAGCAAAACAGTCGCAGTTGTACTCGTGGAATTTCGGGTCTAATGACGTGCCGGTCGTATCAGCACTTCCGAATGCCACTGCACGATCGTCTGTACCAGCTTCCGCTCCACCCGGCTCGTAATCCAACCCTCGTAACCTCCGATCGCGTTCTCCCCTCTATCAGCGTCACCCTCCATAATTGACTCCATTCTGCTGCAAGTCGCCTTCCCAGCGTCTCTGGTACGCCATAGCTTTGCTCTGCTTCCGGTGATAACGAGACGCCGCCGCATTTCATCCGGAAGTGTTTGGCGACTCCGGTCCTCCCAAAGTCCCCTCTTCCTGGCCATTTAATCAGCTCGGCTGATCCATCCGCTTGGCCTGCTCTTTCTTCCTCTCCATTCCTACTATGTTGGACCTGATCCCTAGCCTCCCTTTCGAAGCCAAAGCACTTGCTGCCCTCCTTGCTGTATTGCTCGCCGGCACTGCTGTTCGTGCAACACTGTCGAGCAAGCGCCATCTTCCTTTGCCACCTGGTCCTCCAGGACACTGGCTTTTCGGAAACATCCTTCCCAAAGAAAAGTACGTACAACTCTTTCGATGAATAACTCGCACTATAACCACAACGTCAATGCAAAAGTCAATCGCAGCAGTTTGCTGCTTGGGTCAATCAGTATGGACCTGTCATATCCCTGCGCGTCGGTCCCAAGGTCATGGTTATCGTCGGGCGCTACCAGGTGAGAAGTCCGCGCTGTTGCAGAAACCCGAGGACCTGAACGCAAACATCACCATAGGAATCAGTGGACATCTTGGAGAGGGAGGGTAGTCTGCTCGCGGATCGCCCTCGCTCAGTGGCAGCGGGTGAAATTTTATCGCGTGGACTGCGGATGATTCTCTCCTCTGCGACCGAGCAGTTCCGAAGGCTTCGCAAGTGATTCCCACCTTCTACTTCCTAGTCTTGAAACGTAATCTGAAAATCTGGCACATAGGGCCGCACACACCCACCTCCAACCCAAGGCTGTCGAATCCTATGGACCCATTCAGATGCGAGAAGCTCGGGAGGTTATCCTCGACCTTCTCCGGGACCCCAAGCATCACCAGGCGCACGTTAACCGATATGCTGCGTCTGTCATTCTGCGCGTCACCTATGGCAAATCTACCCCTACCGCAACAGATGCTCCCGAGGTTATTACGATTCACAAGATGTTGAAGCGCTTTCAGATGCTTATGCGCCCCGGTGCAATGCTGGTCGACAGCTTTCCGATCTTGAAGTATGTTCCGTTCTATGCGAGCTATTTGGAAACCTGGCGCCAGGAAGAATCGAAACTCTTCTATGATCAAGTGGGGCGTGTAGCCCGAGAGATTGTAACAAACATTTTATTCTATCCGCGTCCGTGGGCTTATCAACCCGCGCGTAGGACACGGGAAAGGCTGGCCCTTCCTTTACCAGGTATCTCCTCGAGAACCAGGACACGCACAAGCTTTCATACGATGAAATGGCATACCTTGCGGGTACCCTCTTTGGCACTGGTTCGGACACCGTACGTGTTGTGAAGCCGGTTCATTCAAAACTATCCTACTTACTCAGGTAACAGACTGCTATCGCGCTTATGGTCTTTATTATGGCTTCCGCATGCCACCCAGAAGCCCAGACTGCTGTACAAAATGAAATCGATCGCGTTATTGGACGCGACAGAGGCATGCATCTCCCGTGTACGGGTGTTCGCTCTGCGCTGACCGGGTTTCGTTAGCTCCTACTTTTGATGACTATACTTCCCTCCCGCAGCTTGACGCCTTCATACTCGAGTGTCTGCGTTGGAGACCAGTGACCAATCTGGGTACGTTGCTTGCTGTGTGTAGTCGTCATGATTGTTGATGTGAGTGCAGGCTTTGCCCACTGTGCATCCGCGGATATTACCTATGTGAGTTGGAAACTAAACACGCAAGCCAGGCGTGCTGATCCCTCGTAGAATGGCTTTTGTATCCCCAAAGGTGCCCTTGTTTTTGGGAACCACTGGTGAGCAGGTATTGCTAGGCGACGCCCACGAACTTGCTCACGACTCCAACAGGGTCATCTCTCGCGACCCCGAGGTATACCCCAACCCCGATAAATTCGATCCCCAGAGATGGCTGAACAGCGACGGACGCGTCCGCAATGACCTCAAGTACCCGAGTTTTGGATTCGGTCGACGGTAAACCCCCTTCCTATTTTCGAACGTGCCCCGGACTAACGACGCCGCTTCGAACAGCGCCTGCCCTGGCCAACACATTGCCAATCGATCGCTCTTCATCAATGGAGCGCTTCTTTTGTGGTCATTCCATATCACCCAAGATCCGAACTCGCCCATCGATGACACGGCCTTTGTGGACGGCGTCATCGCACGTCCTTTGCCCTTTGATGCGTGCTTCACACCGCGAATCGCGGACAAGGCACATCTCCGGGAGGTGATGGCGAAATACGTCGAGGACCCATGAGTCACTGATTTTCAGAACCCGGAGTTGATCTAGCTTAGACTGCCATCATGAGGTATCACGAGGCATATTGTATGTACTGTGTAGACCCGTCAGAATCACAAGCGCTCGCTATGTTGTTAGCATCTGTTGGGATGGGTGCTGATTTCGAGCAAGTGTCAAATGATTTTTATTTTGGTTGCCGGGCAATGCCGGCGGGTCCGCTAACACAAATACCGGTCCGACTTACCAAGTACATACGCACCTTTATTCCACCCATGGCCAACCGTCTCGCACAGGTCTCAGGGCACATCAGCAACGCCTACGGTCGCGGTCTCTTGGCCGGCGAAGTCGCCATCATCACGGGTGCGTACTACTCTTACTCTCGAGCCTCGGGCAAGGGTTATCTCACACGCACCACTCACGAACAACGCTTTACTTTCAGGAGCCGGACAGGTGTGTCTGTTGTGCTTGTATCCACCACGTCATCGATCGAGCAGTGAGCTACCTAGGGTATCGGCAGGAGCGCCGCATTGCTGTTCGCCAAGGAGGGTGCCAAGGTCGTCGTGAGCGAGTGAGCCTCCTCGACACATAGCCGCCTGTGCCCATCGTCGCTGACACACACCAACGCCCAGTATCGATGCAAACAAGGCGGCCGCGGTCGTAGAGGAGATCAAAGCAGCCGGTGGCGAAGCGATCGTGGTCGCGGGCGATGTCGGCGCCGACGACTTTCCCCAACGCATCGTGGAGGCGACGGTCCGGTGAGTGCCAGTGCTGTTGACGTCGTGCCGCGTTTGCGCTGCATGTGTGTTTTCCCACCAGTGCATTCGGCCAAATCAACCACATCGTCAACAACGGTACGACGCGGCGCTTTGCAGAGGACGGCGGTTCGTTGACCATGATCGTCTCTTTTGCGTAGCTGGCTTCACGTACGACCGGATGCTGCACACCATGCCGGACGACGCGTACGACGTGATCATGAAGATCCACGTCCGTGCGCCTTTCCGCCTCGTCCGCGCCGCCGCACCCTACTTTCGCATCAAGGTACGTTCTCGTGACATGGTGGGACGCGACTGTGCCATCGTTTCAGCAGAGCGGGACGCCGGTCAATCGCTCCATCATCAACGTGTCTTCGACGACGGGTCTCCATGGAAATGTCGGCCAGGTCAATTACGCCGCCGCCAAGTCCGCCGTGATCGGGCTCACCAAGACGATCGCGAAAGAGTGGGGTCCGTTTGGTGTGCGCGCCAACACGGTGGCGTACGGTCTCGTACACACGAGGTAACGTCACTTTTGTATTGCAGCGGGTACGGGTGTGGGTGTTGAACGGGACGTCGTCTAGATTGACAGCGGCCAAGGAAGACGGGGCGATGATCGAAATTGAGGGCAAGAAGGTTGCGCTGGGTATTCCGTCTGCGCAGGCGCGTGCGGCGGAGAGCGTCAATGCGTACGCGGACATTCCCCTTCGCAGAGGTGCCACGGCGGACGAGGCTGCGGCGGCGATGCTGTTGTGAGTGTCTCTGGTTTTGACGGCGTTGGAACGCGACGAGGTGCTGAACGGTGGTGCATATTATTTAGCCTTGCGTCGCCGCTGGCATCTTATGTGAGCGGCCACACTCTCGAAGTGACAGGTGGTCGTGGCATCTGAGTGATATATTTTACTTATCATTGCATGCATCGGGGATCCCCTTGACGTGTTCTTCTACCAAGGTTAGTTGCCTTGTAGTAAATTAAGCGCTTCACAACTTCGTGTAGTCTCAATCAATGTGCAATTCCATGTGCAATGTTCGCCAAGCAAGAATCTGGGTGTCGCATGTACAAGCTCTACTGGGGACATGTGCATCATAAATAAACGCTTGATCCTGGATTCAGTAGCATAACAAGCTCCTATTTTTTGTTCATAAACCGAGCATTCACGCCCATCTCCGCAATCTTCTGAACCTCACTGCGGCTCAGGCCCAATCCATGCGGAGGTTTGGCCAGAAAGAGCGCATACTCCGCAAGTAGAGTCGTCCTGAAGGTAAGAATATCGTCCGTCTGCAAAATAGTCTTTAGCTTCGACGAATGATCCTCGGACGGTCGGCGTACGCATATCACGATCGGGTGGTTATGTGCCAGGTAGTGTCTTATATGGTGTTCTTCCAAACTTGCGACGGTTTTAGTCCTGGGGCAGAGGATCTGGCTCCGGCATCTGACAAAGATGATCCAACTCACAACAGGTTCGAGCTAAGACATATCTCGATGCATGGTTTGTACTGGTTTCCTGCTAAACCCCTGAGAGCCTGTATCTCTCTGACAACCTCGCCTGCTGCCCGTTCCTCGGTGTCACCCGGTGAACTGACGTGAAAGCCCGCTTCCTGGTACTTGCGGGAAAGTAAAAGCACATGCTTCCTCCATAGCGCATAGAAAATCCTATGGTGGTGTGGTACCGGATCAGGTATTTGACCATTCGGAGGGGGTATCTGAGGCGATTCAACGTCAGGTGGTGGTATGTCCGCCAAGAATATCTCTCTCTGCGGTTCCTCGAGATACGTGGCATGGCCCAATCGATCCGGGCGCCAAGAAAGGAGCACAAACGACTCGAGCGCGTGTCCCCCGTCTTTCACCTCCGCGATGTGCACGGTCAACCCGAGCCCCGCTTCACGCGCGCGCATAAAGTGCTTCTCGAACGCATCCACGTTCCCCTGGTACGGATCGCCGCACAGATCGAGCCCGACGACGGGCTCGCCCTGGTCGTGCAGCTGGATGGCGAGGTCGACGCATTCTTGGACGTCGGCTTCGGACATGCGGCGGTCGACGGAGACGATGAGCGCGGCACGCCCTTGGAAGACGCGGATTTCGTCGAGCACGGTGCGGAGGTACGTCTCTTTGCTCATGTAGGGCGTCTTGCGGGGTGTCGAGCGCAGTTCGAGATAGGTGCAATCCGGCGCGGGCTGGAAGGAGAAGCCGGCGGGAGGGGGCTGTTCTGTGAGGAAGGCCTCTAGGACGTCTCGCGTGGCCTCTGCGAGTGCGGCGGGTGTAGCGATAAGGGCGTATATGGCGGGGAAGAGCGAAAAAAAGTCTGATATCTCGGTGAGGATGACATCGGACTGGAGTTGCGCGATGGTGGCTGCGACGCCGGCCTCGATGTCTGGGGAAGGGCGAAAGTTGGCGGCGAGGCGCTGGAGGGTGCGGAGGGGGATGGACCCGTGGAGGTGAGCGTGTAGCTCTGCCTTTGGAAGGGTCTGCAAGAACGAGATCTCGTCCTGGTCGAGCGAGCGTAACGCTGCACAGGCTAATCCAGCGACGGTCATGAATCTGAATCAACCCATTGAATTACCCGGCAGATTATCGACCTATCTTCAAACTCCGCTTTGTAAACACACGGAAAGGCTAGACTCAGAGGCGCTGGAGGGGGTGCGGAGGGGGATGGACCCGTGGAGGTGAGCATGCAGCTTACCTTTGGAAGGGTCTGCAGGAACGAGTACTAGTAGTAAATGCTACACCGGAGACACGTGATTACCAAATCATATTGATCTGCTGTCCGACATCGACTTGACTCATTCATGCCCCCTTGAACGACCGACCCATCCTCGACGAAATTCTGCCAGTGCAGTTATACAGACGCATGTCACAGCGTCCACGAACTTTTTCAATAGCTTTCGATATTTAGTCCACTCGAAAAACATCTCCATTCGGTTCTCCTATTACCATGAGTGCCGTCTTTCGCATCTCATCCGCATTGTGGGACAAAATACACCACTTTGCGTCCTTTCCTCAGACAGGAGGTCAGTTCTTTTACCCTCCGCTGGTCATTTTATTTTCCATGTTCTGTCCATTTCGACTGTTGCAAGCGGAATGCATCCCAATGGCGTTTAAAGATTTAGGGCACGTTCCGTGCAATCGAGCTCTCAAGCAGCCCTCTCAGGCTTTTTCGTCCGGCTCTGCGGACTCTTAACTACATGACCACGGTAAGCATCTCGGCACGAGCAACATTTACCAAGACCCACGTTTGCTTCGACTTGATTATCAGGTGCTTCTAGGTTCCGTTCGGAGTCGCCTTGTCTCCTCCTTGATGTGCTGCTCATGATACTACTTGCTGTTTTTCTTCCATCATGATTTGTTGGTGCTGACTGAAATCATATGCATTAGTATCCCTCCAACAAATGGTCCTCTTTGGCCAACATCCTAGTCAGGGAACGCTTCTACGAGCTAGCCATTTTTTAGCCGGTGAGTGATGCAAGAAATTCCTCGGTCAATCTTGCACACGACTCATGGTTAATCCCTTTCACGTGGTCAATCTCTGCGTCCAGATGAACTGCCAGTCCGTCTCGCTCACCGTGTTAAAGAGCTTGATGAACTCCCGCATAACCTGAGCGAGATGCCATCCATACGGAAAGTAAAGAACTGGTATGCTCAGAGCTTCGAGGTACGCTGCAGCTTTACCCTCGCCCGTCAATCCTCTACGCAGGGAACCTCCATTCCGTGGATGTGCTCGTTACTGAAACGGACGATTCGCCATGTAGGAATTGATCAAATTTCCGTCTCTTTCTCTATCTCCTGCTGCACGCCAATCGCTGTTATCCAATTCAGAAAAGGAAGATAAGAGGGTCCACCTGCTTGAGAGCACTCCCAATCCTTCGCTGATCACATCTCACCTCGATGGGCTCGGCGCTGCGAGTGGCACAGCACACGGCGAGGATTTCTACGTCGGCAAGACAGGGACACCATATAGGGACACTGGACTCCGACATGGGAGCGTAAAGCTGCGCATTCCTGCCGAACGAAGGTGGGTTCATTCTCCCTGCCTGACATTTTTTTTTTGCCATACCCATCGCTCCTGCAGCTACTATGCGCAAACACCGTCCCATATTTATCCACCCGAAGTCCACGACTATAATGCCAGATTCACGAAGACTCTGGAAACCATCAAACGCAGACACGATCCGACTGTTACCACCGTGGCCCAGGGGGTCTTGGAGTGGCAGAGGGCAAAGGGAATTAAGCCTGGCATGGGACTAGGTCTGTCAGGGTATGGGAACGGCGGGGATGAGGTGCAGGCATGGTTGGATAGGTTCTATATGTCACGAATTGGGATACGGTTCTTGATCGGACAACGTGAGTGACCCTCGCCGTGTTTCCGGGGTGTTGTTGATCTGTGTCAAGATGTGGCATTGAATACACAACAGCCACACAAGGACTATGTTGGCATTATCTGTACACACGCCGTGCGTCTCAATTGTTCCTGTTCCTGTGCTTGTCGTTTCACTCCCTACGCACGCCAGAATGTGCACGACATCCTCCAAGAAGCCATCGAAAACGCTCGATTCGTATGTGAAGAACACTACGCTATGTTCCGCGGACCGCCCGTCCAACTCATCTGTCCGATCGATCTGACATTCCCATACGTCCCTGGACACCTATCGCATATCGTTTTCGAGTTACTGAAGAATTCGTTGAGAGCTGTGGTAGAGAGATTTGGTCCCGACGATGAGGACCGCGTTGCCGAGGAATCCAACCATGAGGGGAACAACGATCGTGGGTACCCTCCTATCAAGGTCATCGTGGTCGAAGGGCGCGAAGATATCACGATCAAGATCTCGGACGAGGGTGGCGGCATTCCGAGGAGTGCCATCCCGCTCATTTGGACATATATGTACACGACCATGGCGGGCCAGAGCATCGACCAAGATTTTCACGCGAGCGACTTCCAAGCACCGATGGCGGGTTTCGGGTACGGTCTCCCACTCTCTCGACTGGTTCGTTAGCTCTTCATCTCCGTGTACGGGTTCTCACTCGTGCTAACTTTTGTCCCTTTTTGCTTATGGGTGTGCAGTATGCGAGATACTTTGGCGGCGATTTGCGACTCATCTCCATGGACGGGTTCGGGACGGATGTCTACATCCATCTAAACAGACTCTCAAGCAGTCGAGAGCCATTGCCTTGAAGGTACTCGCCCTGAGGTGGGTTTAAGGGCGTATCACGGGGTAACCTGGCCGTAGCGACTCTCAAGTGACTCCCCATCTCATGTATGGGTTGACGCAAATATCATGTCATTCCGTTTAGCCATCATATTTCCGGTTTCGAATTTTAATCCTCCAACTACTCTATTCAGTCATTATATTTCATGAATTTGTTGACGTGTAGATTCCACTAGTGCACAGACAATTCTACATCGGCACGGACGCTGACAGGGGATCGGCCAGGAGTGGGTCAGGTCGTGTACAGAACACCGCCGGAGACCATTTGACAAGTGTACGTTCGCCAAGTCGTTCTCTTGTTCCGAGTCAGTTCTGTGCCGGTGCTTGTCGCAGTCTGCTACGCCCCTCGGCTGACCCGGAACCGCGGTTATTTGACAAGAGAATTCGAACCACTGGTTCAGAAACCTGTCGCTGTCACCCATCTATCACCGACGATCATGGGGTTGACTGCATCCGCCCAAGATCCGATGGCAAGCTCGCATTCCTACGAGGGGTCACGACGGACTTGCGGCCGGACGCATGCCTGTTTTGTACCGCTCTGTCCAAGAGGACGCTTGTCAATTATGAACGGGTATGCGACGTGACGCCCCTGATCGATCGGACTTAGGCTCAAAGTCAGCGCGTTCCGCGTACCTCGTCCCTCGACCATTAGCAGTCGACGTGTATATCTCGTTCCTTCAGGCTTCACTTTGATCGCCGATACCATCTCCTCTTGTCGCGTTTGAGGGAACTCCCGAACACAGCGAGCGAAAAAAAAAGCCTACGTTCAAATCTACGATCATGTAGACGTGAAACTTGCGACGCCATACGCGTCCACTAACGTTCCGCAGTCTGCGGATTTTTGATAAGTCACCATCGTTGGTTGAGACGGTCGCTGTCGGTCGTATTCCATTTCAACGGCGCGCCCAGGATGGGTCAGACTAGGAGCGAGAGGACACACTGAAACGACAAGGTCAGACATGAGCGACAGATCGCACGATATGTGTTCACAGGTGGGAGCCATGAATGATGATTATATTTACAAAAAGCCACCACGTTTTCCCGTTCCAAAGCGATCTCCAAGGCTCTTGGCGTCGTGCAACAGCTTTTTCCGTTGTGTGTCGTCCATAAGACGTCCTCCGAGGGACATGTCCCGCGAGTGATCCCAGATGGCGGGCGGCGGCTCGTCCTTGTCCACTGGCTTTTGGGCCTCGCGTTCCATGTGTACGTCGACCAAGGCAGGCCCGCGCGCTGTGCGCTGATGGCACGGCAAGCCTGAGTATGAACCGATAACACGGGCGACGGGCGACGCACCGTGTGCTCCTCGACGCCCCTGCGCACCTCGGCGTCCCTTCGCCGTCGTTTCCTGTCCTCTTCCTCGTCCTCGACAGGCTCCGCGTTCACCGCTCTGCGTTTCCGGCCCGACACCTCGTCTGCGAGCCGCTGTTGCCGCTCGGCGGGTGTCTCCGTCCAGAGCGAGGTGTCCACGTCCCGCGCAGGCGCCGCACTGCGTCCAAACTGCCGCGGTTTCAACTTGGTCGGGTCGAGCGCTGTCAAAGAGGACACGTTGGTCGCACCACCCAAAAGGGGGGGGGGGGGGGGGGAGAAAAAAAAAAAAAAAAAACACCCCGGTGGAGGTCGCCAGATGGGGGCGGCCCGAGA
>JBBPOC010000932.1:0-12578 GCA_038091235.1 Tylopilus rubrobrunneus | reverse complement strand
CGGGGTATTACAATGGGTGGAATGGGCAAGATCATCGAGAACGTGCGTCGGTGTACCCTCACTCTTTCTATCGGCCCGCACGAATTAACCACTCGCCACAGTTCCACCGGACATCACCGTTCGATGCTATCCTCGCTGGTGCAGAGGATGTACTGGGTGATCTAGGTGTTCGACAGGCAATTCGGAAGATGCCAAAAGATGCGCGTTTGTAAACAAATGTATAAACTGCTCATTACCCGGTGTATAGCAGAGTGTGTAACTTTTATTTTGATGTAGTGTCATATACAACCCGATACAGCCCTCCTCCGAAGACTGCATTGTCCATGAGTACGTGGGTAACATCCAAGAATAATAGCCGAAGGTATAATGTAGAAAGTCCTGGAAGCGTTATGCCTGCGCGAGAGTATGGTGGATATTAATAAATATGCCCTGCCAAAACACCCACCCCTCTCTGATTTTACCATAGCCCAGCGACGGCGAGGAGGAGCGCTGCGCCGATCCACACCTCTGCCCGCACAATGTACCACGTAGCACCAACCGCCGCCCCCGTTGCCGACGTCATCGGAGTGGATCCGCCTGATCCGGTCGGAGATGCGGAACCTGAGGTCGAATTGTTCTGCCCCGGCAACTCCATCCGAGGCAAGACGAAGCCAATGTCCACGCAGGTCGTGTACAACACTGTCATGTCCAAAAAAAAACAGGGTGCACATCAGTCACTTTTTAAGTCCGTATGGGGAATGCGGCAGCCGTGTGCGTACGGTTGAGACTGTTTTGATAGCTGGAATAGTTGGCGACGTGGAGCGCCGTGCCGATGCATTCGAGGCAGGAGTAGTACTGCGATTCAAACGTGGTCGTGCAGCATGCCGTGACAGGGCATCCCTAAGGGTTGGACGGAAAAGGAATAGCACGTCAGCATGAAACCGACGCCGGCGAGAGCGTCGAGAGATTGCAACTCCGACGCGAGAGGGGACGCCGACTCACCAGACCGATCTCGTTGTTGACTGGGCTGCAGGGGGTGGAACATTGCGAGGGCGGTGTGGCGGGAAATCCGATGCTGATTTGTCGCCTTGCCAGCTCGTGCCCGATCGAGGCGGCGGAGACGAAGGGTACTGTGGGCCAGAGTGGAAGCGACGCGAGAGAGAGCCAGAGGACGAGGGAGAGCGCAGACATGCAGAGGGTGGAAATGGCCATGGTCGAGGATAAGGCGGACGTGAGAGCTTGAAGGAGTGGAATGGCGGACAAAGGTACCAATGGCAAAGAACGATCAAACGCACGGGTTAAGCAAGAGTCACTGAGAACGAAGGACAATTTTAAAACCGGACCGAGGGTGAATTTAAATAAAGAGACGACATTAATATTCTACTAGTAGTGTAGTCTTTTCAGCTATTTGCTGCCAAGAGCTTCAACGTGTAACTTTTCTTCCTAACCGAGTTCTTGGGCTTACGCCCCGACCCCTGTTGTGGGACTTGGACAACTATGAGAATACTATTGGAAGAGTCAGTGGAACTGGTGTCTGAGTCGTGGCGGCTGAGAGACAGTGATATTGGAGTGGCGTAGTTCCGACTCGAATTCCCTACTTTTTGCTTGCCACGTCCCCAGGTAAGTATTTGGCAACAAGTGCCCAAACCTTTGTCGGGCTGAGGTTTGGCCGAGGTCAGGCCGTGGTGTGAGAAAGGATTTCCAGCATATCACTGGCATGATGTCCTCGCACAACTGGCCGTGTACATTTCGGTCGGAACATCATGTTCTATGATCAATCATGACTCCTCTCGTTTGTCAACATCACCTTCCACTGGCTTGTCTCCGCTGTAAGACTCTACTTTCATGTCGTTCAGGCCCAGCTCTTCGTTTTGCTCCCAGCTCCTCTCGTAGGATTCGATTGTCATGTTTGGGTCGGGATCCGGTGCGTATATGTTTTGTACGTATGAGTTTGCCATGGGGTCGTCGATAATGAGGGTAAATTCTCGCTCTACCTGTTTGACCTAGGCATATGGGAATAATGGGATGAATCTCCTGCAAGAACATGGATGGTCACGTTACTCAACTGCGTTTAGATCCTCAAGGAACTGTTGGAACTTTTTGCGATCTTCGTCCTCCATTGCACTCGAGTCACCTGTTAGAAGCACCTTTTGGGAGAGCTCCTCGTAGATCTGATCCAAGATCCCCTCTAGGGTAGTAAACCGACCTCCTAGCGTTCCGTGCTGAAGGACAAGATCAATTTCTGGTATCATCAACCCGCCGGTCTCGCTCTATGAGAGTCATTAGTCGTCGCTTCGCGCCGCTGGAAGAAAAGAGCCAACCTTCAGAATATCTCTCCCCAAGTCTTCCTTGTCAACAACCTTCAAGGTAATCTTCTTCCCCTTCTCTGAGATTGCCGAGCCAGCCTTGACCTCATTGTCTCGATACCCACAGCTCTCGCAGTTCGTCGACATGATCAACGTTTCCTGTAATGGTTGTCATTGGGCCTCGCGGATTGTAAATGCGAATACCACCTGCCTTGAAATAGGGTATAGATACGTTCTTCATCCGAGTCACGAGTACACGTCCGCAACGCGGGCATGCTCCCAGGAACTCAAATATTTCGTCATTCTTCTCCTCGAAGTCATCGCCCACTCCTCCTACGCCTTTCAGATCCTCTTCACGCTCCGTTCCGCCTTTCGTTCCTTCATCTTGTGCGACCAGTCTCAATCTAGCTGCTTGCTCCACGGTCCTAGTATAAGTCTTGAGACTCCACTTGGGATCCGCCATACTCTCGACAAACTCCAAGAACGAGTTTCCGGATGGATCGTCCAGTGTGATCGTAATCGCCTTTTTGACCGGATCGTCTTTGAGTTTCTGGGCAACTGGTTTGTCGTCATTTTGCTCGCCTTGCTCCTCACTGTCGTCTATGACCTCCTTGAGTCCATCGATGATCTCCTGGATCTTGTGGTAAGCGGCCTCGTTTTGTATCCGTCGGAGCGGTTGGTCGCCGCCGAGGTCAGCGACAATATTACGCAAGAGACCCTCGACGGTCGTGAGCTGTCCTCTCTCGTTCGGGGGAAGCGTCAGCTCAAACTCTGGGATAGTGATCTCGCACGCTTCCGAGCGCACGATCTGACGATCAAGGTCTCCTCTGTGAAGCACCTTGAGGGTGTACGTCACGCCGAGTTCTGCAAAGGGGTACGTTAGCACAAACGCAGAAAATGTCCCAGCAGCAAGTTTGTGGCTCGGAGTTGGAATGAGACGTACCTCGGATGGCACCCGCAGTTTGGATCTCGTTGTTGGTCGCACCGCAGTGTTCGCATCGGAAGCTCATCACGATAACTTCCCGAAAGTACGGAATGGACGTGAACATCATGCGGGTCGTTCCCTGGGATCGACGTCACCGGGCGTGAGTCAGAGGGACGACACCAGGGCGCCCGACCTAGACAAGGAAGGGTTACGTCTCACCTGCTCCCCGCATCGCATGCAGAGCGATTCGACCTCCTCCAGTGGTCTCTCTTCTTGGACGTCGCCATCGGAGGTGATGGGTTGCTCTGGCAGGTCATCCGTCTGTTTCGCGAGCTGGCCGATGGGAGGGAAGAATTGATCTTGGGACATGGGAAATGAACCGATGGTGACTCGGATAGAGTGTTAGTCTTTGATCCATTGTTGGTTATGTAAGACGCTCTTCCGTCTTGCAACATATGACGAGCCAGCACACGCCCAGCTTCTTCCCGACAGCTGCTTTGGTACGCACCTTTCTTCTCGTCTGCCATCATCTCATTCACTCTTGTCCAGGACCATGCCGCAGCGGGACTTGGCGCAGGCGTCGTCGCCGTCCTTTGCATGCACCCACTCGACCTTCTCAAAGTCAAGTTCCAAGTATCGACCGCCCAACCGCAGGCCGGCATCGGAAAGCAAATATGGTACTCTCTGCGCAGCATATACGCAGAGCAAGGCTGGAAAGGCCTCTACCGAGGCGTAGGCCCCAACATCGCAGGCAACGCCTCCAGTTGGGGTCTCTACTTTCTCTTGTTCGTGGATGTTCGCATCCGGAACGCGTCTCGTTGCTCACCGTCCGTGTTGCCAGCTACAACATGCTCAAGAAACGCGCTTCGGGCGACGACCCACACTTTCCCTTGTCCCCCGCTGCTTACCTTCTCTGTTCCGCCCAAGCAAGTTCGCTGCCTATCTTTTTGCGTTACCGACATGTATTGACGCGTGCGACAGGTGCTGTGACCGCCATCATGACCAATCCAATATGGGTCGTCAAAGTACGCATGTTCACGACGCGTGCAGACGATCCCAAGTCTTACAGGGGACTTTGGGGTGTGTACTACTCACCGTGCTGCCTCACTCGCTCTGAGGTGTTTCGACTACAGACGGAATTAGGTCTACATACAGTACAGAGGGAATACCCGGTCTATGGAAAGGAACATCGCTCGCGCTTGTCGGCGTCAGCAATGGCGCAGTACAATTCATGGCTTACGAAGAGATGAAGCGCTGGGGATTTGAACAAAAACGGAAGCGGTTTGCAAGGGCAGGGAAAACGATGACGCCAGAGGACGATAAACTTGTATGTGTCAGCTGCGCTGATGTGCACGCTTCGATGATTCACCCGCATCGTCCCATGCAGTCGAACACGGCCTATACCGTCATGTCGGGTGCGAGCAAATTGTTTGCGCTTGGGATCACGTACCCATACCAGGTGATTCGTTCACGCCTACAAGTGAGAGCCCGTCTTTTTGTCCGTCTGACCTGTTTGACGGGGTCTTGTGTTGCACAGAACAACACCACGACACACTTATACCCCGATATCCCCACCACCATCCAACGGACGTGGAAAGGCGAAGGCATCCGAGGATTCTACCGTGGCCTCGGCACAAATTTCGTTCGCGTCCTCCCTGGCACATGTGTCACGTTTGTCGTGTATGAGAACCTGGCGTGGCTTTTCCGGACGACAGCCATCAGGCGGGAAAGAACAGGACTGTCGTAGTCCCTTATGGATGTGCAGGAAAAAAAACTATCATTATGTTCAGGTAAAGACGCCGATTCACATATCATAGACGGGTATTGTTATACGTTACATGGGACACCAGCATCTACTCCTCAACTCATTCACATACTTATTAACCAAGCACTGGACGAGCATGTCAGTAACTCTTTGACGATGTAGCAGCACAAATGTTCGGTCGATCAATATAACTATAACTTTGAAGCCTCATCGCGCAGAACGCCTATACCCCCACCCGTTTGCGAGCCTTCTCAAGACGAGGAGACAAGCAGGGCAAAGGAGAGACTGGAGCCAAAGTGACTCCCCGCGCTCAATCCGTTTTCCATCATCCCATCGACGACGAACAAGAAACAGCCAGCATGAATAGAAGGACGTGACTCACCCATCCCTCGAACAAGTCCCCCGCACACCCTCGTGTCCTGAAACGCACGTCATGAGCATGCACGTTCCAACGGCAAGGAAGAAAAACACAGGAAAACAGATCGGTCAAATAACTATAACCACACGCTCTCATTGCGCAGAAGCGCCTAACCCCTGCGTCCGTATATGCATACAACCCCAGGACGAGGTTATATGCTGAACGAAGGAGAGACTGGACGTTTACGTCCCCACGCTCTTCAACGTGTTCATTTGGGATATCATCATGCCGAAGGAAATAAGGAACAAGAAGAATATCCAAGACGAGATACTCACGTTGAATAAAAGGCAGACGGTCAGGTGGATCGACGAGGACGAAAGACGCTGGCCTGCAGGCCAACGATGGTTTTTGTATGCTCGTGTTGTGCGAGACCTTGTAAATTCAACACGTACAAACAACCACTCCATCGCTGCTGCCACGAGGAGTCCGAGTCGGAGCCATTGATTCACCCGATTAATATTGGCGCTCCTCCGAACATATCGTATATCAGGTGAGCATCGAACGTGAGCTACATGCTTCTATAAACAATGCCACGTAAGTGGTGGCCAGTCTTCTTGGCGATGCAAAGATTGGTCGTGGTGATTCTCGATCGTCACTATGCTCAAGTCCATTGACCCCGATCCAATCTTTCCCCCTGATCATTGCTGCTGCATGTTACATTACGCTCGGATTTTGGCATGCAAATTGGTGCCCGTCACTTGAGATATAACCGGCTCCTGCGAGAGGGGTGTCTGGATTCAATGGTGCATGGAAAAGGGGCAGAACACAGTAAGAAGGGGCAGTATGTTCGAGACCTATCAAGCCTGTTCGTGAGACAATAAATTGATAACGGGGTCTAGATACCTTCACACATGGCATCACTATCAATGCGCAAACATTCCATTAGCACCCAAAAGAATGATCAAACAACGGAAACTTACCATTTTGCGAACTCGACCTGCTCTTGTCTCGAGTAGGGGTCCTTGAAACCTGTCGAGCCATGGTTCAGATGGATAACGCAATGCATTTGAATGTCACTCACCACTCCGTTTCCAGAAAAGACTATGCGTGATTAGGTCCTTTGGTCGATCAGGATTTGGGTGAATTTTTATTCCCTTCAAGTGCTGCAGCTCCCTGTTCCCAGTGCACACGTCCTCATTCTCCGCGCGGCAATAATCGACATGGACGTGTCGCCCAATTTCCGAGCAGACGAGATTACACATCATGGGCCCTTCATTGTCAGTAGTGAACTTGTGACGCTCGATTTCTACCGGTACACCGTCCACTCCAACCGAGTCCACGCTCCAGAGGGTAAGTGACATAGCAACCCCATGGCGTGTCTCGTGCTCTTGTTGTGAATGGCCTTGGAGGACTTTTAGCACGGGCCATGATTGCGGGTCTATACACGTCAACTTACCAACAGGCAACGTGCAAAAGTAGCCACAGTTTTCGCATCTGAAATATGGTGAGGTAAAGGAACATGTACAGAACAGCGTTGCGGTACCTGTTATCGCAAAAATGAATGAGTCTTTTGTCCAGGCTATGAGTATGAGATCCCTTGTGCTTCGTTGTGCCAGGCGGGATTGGTTTGATGCACCTTAAACGCTTCGCAACTACCATGCCAATGTCAGCATCAGGGTAATGCTGAGAGGTACAAGGACGTAAACAAACCCTGACGATACTGCAGAAGAGATTAGTGTCACATTACAGCTGATGTTCAAAAAGGGACAGGGTACCCTCATATATTGAAATGTTTCATTTCTGCCCGTAAAGGTCGCCTCGTGTGGCTCTGTGTTGATCTCACATATACCTGGTGCGGAACAATGGAGAGAACATAAATGCTCTTGCCTGTACATCCACTGATTAAGACGAATATCACCACTATGAAGTTCCACGCACCCGCAGAGATGGATCACGCCAGAGTTAAGACCGTGCATGTGGTCTTGATCTGCACACAATCGTCTACACAACTGACATTGAATAGGACAAAATCGAGAATCGCATTGGTGGAGGGAATGATCAACATCGCTTCAACAAAGGATGGATGAGCACGTGAAAACTGGTGCTATCGCTCGAAGAAAATTACCTTGGTAGCCGGCACGTCCCGGGACAGGAATACTCGCTCCCGTTCGCCAGTTGTAGATCAATTAGGCCACATGGCTAGAAAGTTCGTGTCACTTCTGAAGGGACATACACCATCATTTGATCGACAGACACTCACCTTCCCACAAGCGTGGATAGGGGCCGCACAAAGATGCTCATCGCCGGTGTGATCGACCACCTTTTCTTCATCGGAGTCAAATTTACATTTCCTAGCAAGGTTACACACCTTGGTACATGCTTCCTGACATCCATGCCTTCCAGAGAATTTGCACACTTTGTCACACAAATGCTGGTTTGCATCACATCTGCAAAAGGACCATCAGCCGCTACCCGGTCAAACAAAGCAAAATCACGCACATATGCTTGCCCGCGTGGCCCGCACTGTCAAACGTTTGTATCAGCCGTATGACATCAATACCCACTCATGTCACGCACCTCATCGTACACGACCGACGCACCTCCCTCTCGAGCTTCAAACAAAAATCGCACGCGTGTACGCAGAGATGGTTGGTTCGACAGTCGTGGGCGCCGTCGTGCACTCGACTTTTCAAGCAGCACAGCTGACATGCTGCACACGTCAACCCACACAATTGGACATTGTCCCTCAAGGTTACGATTGAGCTCTCGAAGTGCTGCTTCAGCTCATCGATGCAAACGTAGCTCTTCCCAACCCCGTCGGCTGCCTGGAAGCACGACAAATTCTGGTCTAACCATGCACGTACGTGGGCAATACGCAGATTCACGATCGTCTCGAGATGCTGTTGCAGACCCGCGGTCCACTCATCTTCAACAGTGTTCTGGCGGGTTGCGTTGCCCTCCCAGTTTGTCCAGAGATCCGTCAGAATACGATCATGAGACAAGGACAGATTGCTGTAATTGCCAATGAAGAATTGATGGGGCGTGTCTGGCAGGTTAATTGGTACATCTGTGTCCAGGTTCTGTGCCAAAGATATTAGTATTGACAGCGTCAAGCTTATCAAAAACGTCATCGTAGGCTCACCTTGAGAGGCTCACGCTCCGGATGGATCTCCGCATACCCATAGGCAAGTGCATTAGCAAGGCGTATCGACAGCAACTGCGCACGGTAAGATGCCATAGATTCTAAATGTGATAGTCATCACATATCCAGAAGAGCAAAAGGCGGATATTCTTACGATACACGGTGGCCATACTCTTTGCCTGGAGACAGTCGCAAGTGAGGAGGAGGAACGTCCTGTTATCACGAAAATCCACCCTCACCTTCAACTCGGCCACCAACCTCTTCATCAAGCATAAAAATTCCCCAGCTGATCGATGTGTGATTACTTGTTTATCCAATTGTCGTTCCAACGCAGCGAATGGCTTGTAGAAGTCCCTCGACTCGATAACTGGCCTGGAGTGAATCAGAATGCGATACATGGCGAATAGGCACCAGGCTGTTCCTTACCATGGAATGACGCTCAATTTACCGGCGTGAAGTCGGGAAACGAAATTGGCCTCTTGCTCGTCTTGCACGGTCCGCTGGAACTCGAGGGAGAATCTAACAACCAGGGTCTTTCGAGAATGGTTCATCGGATAAGAGCCATCACCCACTCTTTCGTGATCTTGGGCCTGTCCCGATCAACGACATCCTATGTCGAAAAAAAATAAGACACTTCTAACAAATCTTGTTCTCGCTACCCAGCGTACCTTGACAATGATGACCAACATCGACTGGAATAATGATGGGTCTTCCTTGGGATCCAACACCGTCGGATTGGACTGGAACGACCGGAATAGCCCAGTCATGTCCCGGCTGGCCGCGATATTGATACCAAACAGTACCTGTAACACGAAGCGTCATTCATCAACATCCCAACATCTTGCACTCCACGTTCCTCGTCTTACTTACTAGATTGGAAATAGCAGTGCTGAATGAAAAGAGCAATTTGTCCTCTTTCTCGGACATTTTCGTGCCATGGACAGCTGCAAAGAAAGGTGATATATGTCAAGATGAAGTAAATTAAGCCATGGAAGAGCCTGCCGACCTTCGAAGTCGAGTGCAACGATCAGAGAGTCCTCGGTGGGAGTCACAGACATCCACACCCCCTCCGTTGTCGACATGGCTGACCCAGCAAAGGACGTGTCGACGAGATGGTTCAACGCAAAACTCTTCCCGATCAACTGCTCCCCCATCATCGAAGAGACCACCCTGACTGGCTACAGTCGCTAGCGTGAGCGTAATGTTACTTTTCACAGTGATAGCGACAAGCACACCTTGGATGCCATATACGATTGAAACAGCGACTCGTACCAACCAAACGAGACACAATCCTCCCTTTGGTTGGCATCCATCCCCAACGACGACTTCTCTAAATCGGGTGAATATACCCCATCTCTGAGCAGCACGAAGCGGTCTTCCTTCACCAGCGCGATATTGATCGGAATCAGGCACAGCAATCCAACAAGCCATTCCCCTGCGCGATAAGCTGAGATGTTCCATACACGGTTTCGATTTGACTTCGCCTGCTTCCCGCCCTGGCACAATTCGGCGGCAAAGACGGCAAACGACACGGCCGAGACTTGGATAGACTTGAGTACGCCCCCTGTCTGTTTCTTGGTGGCCCTCTCAAAAGTGAGAACCATGTCCGCAAAACGCGGCGCATAACGCCGATAATCGCGGTCCGTCACGAAAACGAGTGTTTTGTTGCTCCGAAACCTTGTAGACGAAGGGATGGTTTCGCGTTGCGCCGCGGGTAAGACGGGGAAACGGGCCCAGACCTCGGCGTGACAATCGATAAGACAGTTATGTAAGGTCGCGCCTGACTTGCACGGTCGTGCAGAATATTGGGTGCTCTTTTCCCTGAACGTGAAGTCGGTAACTTTGCAAGTAATGTCCAATGCATGCGATCGGCATGCATGCGCTTCGAGATCAAGCACGACAACGTGTACTGCTGTTCGGTTGATCAACGACGTGACGACAGGGCGATTCTCGACAGTAAGCGGGCCCAAGTCAAGCGGGATTCCAGCAGTGGACCCAAAGGTGCCCCAGTGATATGCTGTCACTGCCAAATTGTTCTCTTTGGCTTGCGCGACAAGCAGACAGGCACCGTCGGGCGTCGAAGCCACAAGGTAAGGCACTTGTCCGAGCCTGAGTTCAGTAGGTCTATTCATTTGTGCTCCTGGTCAACCAGACGTAGAATGAAGGAACCAAAATAAACATGCCGAAGTTGGAGTGTGTCGAGGGAAAGGACCTTCGCCTTGGCTTGCGAATCAATAAGAAGCAGTTCCTTGCTTCCGCTCACAAAGCACGCATGACAAATTGGGACGGACGACACATCGTTGAACCAGGGTTGTAAGTTGATCGTGCTTCCCAAAGCCTGGAACCCGCGCGAGTCGTCGAACACGAAAACATTCAGCTGCAGTTGTGAGTGTGAGCCATCAACGACAGCGGTAGCTGTGCATAAGCGAGGACGGACCTTGTCTGAGGACACGACCGCAAGCAGCTTATTCGACTCGTCGTATGTCAGTACAAACTGTTCCCCAATCTTTCCACGATCGAGAATCTTCCCCCTGAGTCGCGCAATAGAGCAGTCCATAGCCTCCAGCCGATCAAGAAAAACAAATATATTTCCGGCACGATGAGTGAGGACCAACAAGAGCTTCTCGTCTTCGAGTAGCTGCGCTCGTCTATTCGAATGAAGGTAGCGTTTAGCTCGGGGCACCCGAGTCGAGCGAAAGAAACAAAGACATACACCACGGAGTAACCTTGTCGCAACCTGAACGTGTGACAGAATTTGAACTGCGGTGAAAGGTTCGCACTTGAGTTCGATTGGAGCTCAAGCCGATCTTGTGCTGTCAGCTTCATTAAATATACTGTGCACATCGAAAATGGGTCTTCTTTCCACTCTCGTGAACCTGATACTTGGTATGACGTTGGAGAATCAAGAACAACTATAAAGCCGAATGTTAATCCTGGGATTCGCCAAAAAGGCTTCGACCTACTATCGTACCACTCCTGTCGATGCTCTTCCACGTTATCGATTGATAATGTATATCTAGGAACAGAATCTTGTCAGTCTCAGGTCACGGATAATGAGTTGGGACAACGCACTTGCTTGCATTGTGCGAGGAAATCGTTCACTTGCTTAATGAGCTTCACCCTCAATATGCAAAGCTCCTCCTCCGCTCTCTTCGTGCAGTCTTGGTTGATCCGCTCCTCGCAGTCTTCTGTCTGGATCTTGTGCACTACCAGCGTGAGCTCCTTCACCGATCTCACTACACTGGCCGCCAAATGCTTGAATGCGCTCTGTCTTGCTTTGTTCGCGCACACCTTGAATTCGGGAAAATGTGGCGCATACCGCTCGACGTCTTGGTCCAACTGACTCAGAAACTGACTGTTAGATACCTGCGATGCCGCCTTTGTCGCCTCACGAATGAGGTTGTCCACCACCCATCCGACGTCGTTCTCCGACGTCTTCCAAAGCCCCCGGACAGTTTGACGAGTAGACGTCATTGGGGCCAAACCATATCTTCCGCTGTCCTGTTCATTGCTCTCCTCCGATATACCTTCTTCCACCGCTCCTGCCAATACGATCTCCAGAATCTGTCGACGGGTCGGCCCTTTGATTTCCACACCTTTCCTTTGCATGAGTGGACCGAGATTCTTGAAGAGATCGATACGATCCTTTGTCGCTTGAAAATCATTGTCGGGGATACTCTGGAAAGCATTGCTGAGCGCCTGCGGAATCACGTCTTTCGCTCTTGGATAGAGCGCCAAGACGTTGGAGAGCGGTTCTGAATCTTTGATCAATGTCTATCAAACACGATTTTCGAACGACATCACGTACCTGGATCACCTGAACACCCCTCATCATCTACTTCATGATAGGTGAATGCACTTCGATCGAAGCATCTAACGTGTCTCATGATGGGCACATGAATGATGCAGACAATAATGCAATGTACTCACGGATACAACCTCAATGCCTCGTCTAAAGCGACTTCGAACAATGATCTTTTGATCGCGGGGAGCCCTGCGTTCAGTTTTGCCAACGCCGCCTCAACTTCCCTCTTGGCGCGCGATTGGGACGCAGTTCGAAGCGCAGTAGATTCGTGTCTCCACTGGGTGCATTCCTCTTGAAA
>JBBPOC010000931.1:0-12580 GCA_038091235.1 Tylopilus rubrobrunneus | reverse complement strand
CCTGCTTATTCATTCCTTGTCGCAGGATGTAGCTTCGACCATTCAAGTTGGCGAGGAGCGCGTTGCTGTAGAGCGCGCTAAGCGGAATACAAAATACGCCATAGAGCACGCTTTCCGGGTATACATGTACCTACATGTATGTCAGGCTCTGGGGAAGCGAACTTCGAGGGAAGAACGACACGCACCAAGATGACGGACAAGATGGAAAATATGGCCGTCCATAAACCCGTGTTCACCGCAAATATCGTGAGTAGTTGCAAAATATGTGCCGTACTTGGAATAATGACGGCGATCTGTCTCAGTGATAAGATACATACAGGCTGGATGCTTACCCCACAAATCCAGTGGTGGTCCGGTGACGGAAGAGCAGGAATATCATCGCAATTGCGATCAAGGCGTCCAACGCGGCTGCAACAACGAGATCCGCAACAATTAAGTTCTGTCCGCCAACGTGAGATCGGTGGTCTAGGAAAGTGAAGAATATATCTACCGAGAAGAAGGTGTCGTTAAGCTCAGTGATCGGGACAACTTGCAGGCTCCTGGAAAAGAATGTCATATATGAACACTTTGCATACAGTGAACGAACCCATTTGAGCTATAGAATGCTTTCATTCCGTAGACTGAGAATATCATCAGCCTGTATTACTAATGTAAAGTCGGTTAGGTGAACTTACGGACAGCAGCCACTGATGTTCAGAGGTAACCTTTGTGAGACTCAAATCCTTCAGAGTCTTAAAAGTCTCACCAATTTGGTAAATCGCAGGGATAAGCTGTATGATGGTATACCTTTACTGGCTGTGGAATTCACTACAGAGAGGGACAACCTACCCATAAAATTGGTGCTATGAGGTTCCTCCCACTCACTGGATGTCGTCAGCGAACGACTATGAGCAAGGATAAGAGTTGACAGTCCTACGCACAAACATAGATCCGATAGACTAAAAATGCCTGCGTAGGCAATGAAGCCACCGTCTGATTAAATATTAGTCGGATTATGGCATACAAAGAAGGGAAAGGAGTACCCCCGCAAGTCCCTGAATCTATTGTTCGTTTGTAGACGTTCCAACGACATCAAGAATGTGCTCACAATTAATTCTCTGAAAGATGGTTGAGATGTGGAGTGGGAACATGCAGAACTGTAACTTACGGTACTTCATTCAGGAATGACACTGGGTTCTCTAGGTCGCGCACGACATATTTATACACTACAAGAAAAGAAGGTCGATCAGAAAACGATATCTGATTCAGATGTAACACGAACCGCCAGCGATGACCAAAGCCACATGAATCGTATCCAAGGCCCTATCACGAGCTATCACGATGTGTTTCTGATAAAACAGGTACGGCCATACCATATAACTGCCACCTGAGGAGAACATCAAGGAGAACGTCATTTAAAGCTTTGGGCATACTCAAGTGAACGCACGAAAATCTTCAAGGATCGAGGATCGCTCGGATAGCTTGCAGGAATACGCTCAGAATGAGGGAGGCGCTGCAGAGATGATGGCTTACTGGACATAATAATAGAAACTACCCAAACAAAATGGTGCCTGAGTGCTCTGGAAAGCACGCAGGGAAGATGGCACTCACGTTTGCATGCAGGTGACACCATAAATGCCGGTGAAGAGGACCACGGTGAAGTACAACGGTCCGCAAACATCTGCGACAATGAGCGCTGCTGGTGGGCCAGTCGACATAGCTTGGCAGTTCCTGAACTACGCTTCCGAGTCGGTGGCCGAAATGGGGACGGTATTAGCACGAGTAATGACTGGGGCTAGCTTCCATATTTATGTTCCAGGGCAATGGAAACGAACAACCTACATCATCCCAGCATATGATAGAGTCAATGTCAACGACTCACCACCGCATCATACTTCTTGTTGACGCGGCCATCGGCTTGCGTGGAACCTCAACTTGAATGCCTCGGCTTTTTTTAATGTGAAACCGCTACGCGAGCACCAGTAAAATTCCCACCAGGAGAGGAGTTGTGTAACCGGTTCAGGGTTTCCCCGGCCTCGTGACGCCCCAGGTTCTAATCCCCGTCAACGAGACTTTGGATTCAACTACAGGTACTTATATGACTTCGGAGATCGTTGCCATCCGTAGAAAGAGTTAGTCTAGTCACCACACTGAGGAAGAAGACATTATAGGTGTGAGACCAGATGCATTGAAGTTTGTCACCACGCTGTTGCTCTCTTGTTAATTTCTTTCGTTAGGCCATGGTGTTGACATTTCGCCAGATCTGCTTGACGAGCATCAGTCCGTTGTGTAGCATTGCAAGACAGCTTGGTTTGCACAGCGAAGATGCAGAGAGAAACAAACCATGCGCACACATCGCAGCGCTGTTCAAGACGGTAAATGCCAGATCAATGACGAGGAGAGCTTTTAACTACGCAGTAGCAAAGCTCCATACCAAATATTTAAGTCAAATACTTTAACGCCTTCTCCTACGAAGGTGACTATGAACGGATAGAGGAGGGGTAACGCTGAAAACACCGTAAGACACCTTAGAATTTGATGTCGATGCGAGCATACACGCACCTTGTCGGATAACGATGCCGGGTACCTACGTGCTCATCGTGTTGCTTATCCAGGCGTTCAAGCTTCCACCGATGACGAGCGGTACTTATGCTTGCCAGAGGTCAGGACCCTTGCCACAAGAAGTCTGGTGCACGTTAGGGCAGTGAATAAGCAGTAAGCCAAGAACGTACAGGTGGACACATTGAAAAAGGTCTCTTATGAGCATTTTGACGCGGCGTGTCAGAGTAAAGTAAGTGAATGAAAAGAGCGAGGAAAGGTTAATGACAATAGCACGCAAGACGTGCTTCTGCTAGTATAGGTCAAACACGTCTTAGGAGATGCTGCGAAAAACCGCACGGACGTACCCAGACGAAGCCAGTTGCAACGCTATTGCTCGTGAGTAACCTAAGCAGATTTGGAGAAAGACGGGTCTGTGCGTGGCCTATCGGCGCCGACGACATAGGATGTTGAGACTCGTTGAAGGTTAACGGGTACTTGGTTTTGGTTGAGCCTGCTGCGTAACATGTTTAGGAAATTGAAGGCAGGGGCGTCGTTTGATGGGAACACGTTCGCGGTTGGGTTGGGCAACGAGGCTGAAGTAAAGTGGGTGGGTGTGCTGTCGAAGGACGAGCGCTGCAGGGAGGACGAGCGACGAGGCGGGGGCGCGGAAACAAAGAGCGCCGCTTGTCCGAAGACTTAGGCTAGGCAGAGTGATATACTAGTAAGTTGCATCAAGCGCTGCTTCGGCGTCCGCATACAAGTCCGTTTGCAGGGCCTCTCCGCCTAGTGATAAGTCTTCGGCCATGCGGTACGCGCCTTCTTCGCGCTGCTACCACTTCGCTTTATCGAGCTCCACTCCGCGTGGCCTGCTCGCCCTCCTTCTCGTCGCACCCGCCCACCACACTCGAGAGCGCTTTCGCCCAATCCTCACACCGCCCTATCTTACACCAGCCACTCTCTCCCTCACACCTGTGTTGGTGGCCAAAGACCAATGGCTATGTAGGTTAGTAAGTCAGCCATCATCTCCACGTAGCCCATGTCTCTTCAGTCTCGATGGTCTTGGCAATCAACTTCTCTGCGGTTTGATGATGCCGAACCCATGGCGTCTAAATTTTTTTTGCATACAGAGTGTTTAAACCTCTTCCCTTCCGCAGTCCCATTCAACTCCCCTATGTCTCAAACTCATCTCTATCTAAATGCTTCCACAGTTGAATTACAAGGTGACGATTATATTCATCCTGGTTGATCTGTGATTAAGTCGTCCACAGACGTACCAGAAAGGGTTCCTTGGTGGCGTCTTCGAGTCCCCTCCGGGAACTTGAAGGTTCTCTTCTCAAGCCTTCCTCGAGTTGCTGCTGTTGAATCCCCAAGTGAGGATGGTGATCGTCTTAGTTTGCTGTGTGATTGATTGGTCTGTAGATACATCACAGGAACCGACCCCGTACCGACACCCCCAGGGAGACTCGCGGGCCCTTTCGACGGGAATCGTCGAACACCCAAGTGAGAACGAATTTCGCCTTAATTTTGTCTTTGACAGATTGGTTTACAGGCATGCCAAGGTGGTGTGTATCTGTGTGTCGTCGCTTCTTTGGCAACCTGGGAGCCATCTTGGCAAGATTTCTTGCCCTGGCTTTCAAGCCCAAGCGCTGTTTACCTATTCTCGCCGACTTCTGGCTCCTTCTTCAGTCCACCTGGAGTGGAAGGCAACTAGGACCTGATGTTGTCTACCCGATGTTAAGCACCACGAAGCGGCAATCAGGGCGTGGCGTCTAACCAGCTTGATCCTAGAACACAGTCGCTATGGACCATCATATGAGCTCCGTTCTACACTGGAATACCTTCAAGGAAACTACTCCCCCTGCGTCGCAGTGATAGATTTGGATGACATTCCTCATCACTCATACAGCGTTCCGCTTGACCTCTTTGGCGCCGCTTGCATGAACATATTCTTCCTGGTTCATGGTTCACTCATTACGCATGTGTTTTATCTGTGGGGACAGGGGGTCACCTGGCTAATTCTTCTCTGGCTTACATCTGACGCTAGCTCGCTGCTTATCTTCGTCGCGGCTCCAGCCCTAGGCGACGGCAATCTGACTCTAGTTCGATCGGGCCCGCCTACTTTGGGATCTGTAGTGCTTCTGGATCTGTCATCCTGAACGGGAATCGAAACGTTGTCGAGGCGATTGTAGAGTGGTTTTAATCGATTTGACCCCAAATCTGACGCATCGCTGTCACAAAGACCGAGTGCAACTTTTATCTGGAACATCATTGACTTGCTACCGGAGTCAGCCTGGGTTGCCACGCTCGTGCTGTCCGCGTTTCGCCCACTATTGGGGCAATGGTCCTTTCTTGCGGCTGAAGCCATTGTGGTCATTTCTTCCCACACTCCCTTGTTGGAGATCCAGCCCTCGTGGAGATATATTTCCCTTCACGGACACAGCGCGCGGTTTGACACGCGCACCGTTCATTCTACTTTCCTCCAGTCTCGTACCACGTCGACTGGAGGTAAGCCACTTCTACATAGTTCCTACTTACATTCAATACTCACCTGTACGTAGTATAACCCCTCCTACAGACGACGTGCTCCAAGATCCCTCCCGTTCAACTCTTTTCAAGCCAATTTCGTCATTCGAGTGTCTCGTGCGATTACTGTAATTCCATTCGCTCCGGTAGTGTTGTTATCTTTGCTCTCTATCCTTCATTTAGGGCTCGCCTATTTCGCATCCGTAGGTCCAAACTATGCTATCCAGACCGCCAAACTTCTCCATGCCCTCGGCCAGCCGCGAGTCAGGAAATGGGAGTTCGACACCCCCGCGAATGCTGCCACGTTTCAATGCCTTGTCATTTGTCGCGGCATTTCCCGCCCCATCCGGAGTATCGACCTTGCAGCCTTTCTCGATCTACTCGTCCCAGATGAAACACCCGTTCGGAAGGCCTGGAAAACAGGGTAGCGGATCGCATCGTGTACGACGCAGACATCGACTTTGCACCGATGGTGCCCACCTTCCCAGATGACCGTCAGAGACAGCTCAAGGACCTCCTTGACCAAGCCCAGTCTGGGTATGATACCTATCAGCGCTTCTTTAACTCATAGGTCCGGTGATTCCTCGTGTCGTGTAGTGGACTGCTGACGATACCTAACTATAGAAATAAATCCCGATCTGACTCTTCTTTCTTTCGCTTGAGCTTTGCTCTGTCGTTTGTCTTCCGCGGCCGTTCCGTCATCGCTCACGACGATCGTGGTGTTTTAATTGCCCCATCCTTTCTTGTGTCCTTCGCTAGTGAACGTTGGCAGACGGCTCGTGGTAATATGCATACCGTTGTCAACTCGCTGTTGATCTATACGTCCTCCAATGACTTAGAAAACGCATCATTCGCGATTGCTACCACGTGCACAGCCTATACTAGCGCGCAGTGCATGTCTGTCCTATGTCTTCCGTGCGCAGTTACTGAATCTCAACTCGAAGATGACAATCCTTGATTTGGTTTATACCGTTGATCGAGTGGTCCGCAGACGTACCACTGGGAATACCCTGGTGGCCACAGGCTCACTCTGACGAAAATTTCGATGTCTTCCATCCAGGGTTCATTACCGCAGTTCAATTCCCATGTAAGGGTCGCGGTACGGTACCTTTCGTGTCGATGGGGACACCTTGCCGAAGGTAGTGGTGGACTCTGTGATGCGAGGACCTTGAGGAGCTCTTCCTGCGCAATCACCATGTGCCCTCAGGTTGACCACCAACGATTCGCATCTTACATCTTCATTACGAGCCGTGCAGAGAGCGACACTCGTGGCGCACTCACCGTCTACCTCCACATATTCCTTCGCGAAATCGACATCAAGTCGCACGCGAACGAGCAGGACGTTCAATGGACGTACACCCACCACCAGCGAATGGTCCACATCTGGAAACAAAACGATGGTCAGAGCTCGCCGCCGATTGGCTTGGACAAGCATGGACCGAGCCTCTCGCACTTCGAGCCTCTGGGTTGTTCGTTTGGGCTTACACCGCGTGTCGGTATATCGAAAAGGGGAAGGATCCAGAGAAGAGGCTTCCCAAGCTCGTGCAAACGGACTTGTACGCGGACGCCGAAGCAGCGCTTGATGCCATTTATATCACCGCCCCCGAGTCCGGACCGCGTCGCGTCTGCTGCCGCATATCCCGATAAATCATCTATGCGAGTCGGAGACGCACCGTGACCGCGATGAGGCATTGGTCGAAGAAGTCTACATCTCATTTCTTGCAGTGGATCGAGGTGATGACCGTGATAAAGAAGGCGAGACAAACGATCGGGTTGACGACCCGCTTGGGAGAATGGGTCGATGTAAGTGCCCACCGTTGCCCTTTACCATGCCCCGTCTTCTGAAACGAATTGACTAGGAAAACTACCCGAACCACGACGCACTCGGTGTCGTTGCCAAGGACGCCGTCCGGTTTCGCCAGGTATTTGCCCGTTTGTACGAACAACACCCACTTTTTAGTCTACCAGAGCGCCCTTCCATTCACTTCGACGGCGAGCGCTGTCTCCCCGTTCGCGCCGTCATGTTCTCGCACGACGACGAGCGGATCGTGACCGCATCGCAGGGCGCGACGGTGCGTGCGTCGGACGTGAAGAGCAAGGGAAGTATGGGCGCGACGCGGCTGCATTAGGGACTCGTCTCGGGCGGGTTGGACAAGACGGTGTGCGTGTGGTGAGCGGCAAGCGGTGGGCACCCGGGGGCCCGCTCCACGCGGGACGTGAGCGCTGTCGCGTTTGACGACGACGGCCACGGCGAGCGCGATGAGGGACAGCGACCCACTCGCATTGTGGCTGCAGAAAAGACGGGCGTGTGTTTGCGTGGGATGTGGTGAAGGAGGCGGACCACCCCGCGTCGTACGCGCGAGACCTGAGAGGGTTCGTCCTCGGGGGCAAGTGGATCGTAGAAACGACGACCGACGACGCATTGAGCTTGTTGCCGAACATGGCCCTGCCAAGGTGTGGGCTTCATATGGGAACACGTTCGCGATCGGGTTGGACACAGCTCGAGGGCGAGTGAAGTGGGGGACTGTCTTGCCAGTGTGCGTACGTGTAACGAGGGATGAGTTCCATGTTTTCCATGCAGCTTGATTAACCACTGGCGGTCACGCGTCCATATCTGCGTTAGGCTCCCTCACGGTGCCATATGATGATTCATCCCATGAACAAAAGTCTAATGTACTGCATCTGATGGCCCTGAGCGCTGACTCGGAGATTTGAGACCTCCACCTTGAGGACAGCCACATGGGAAGATTCAGGTGTTATTTTAACGATCGCAGAGTTGCTCGAAGAGTGTGTGCGTCCGCCCGCTGTGATGATAAAGCACTGGATATTAGCTTACTTGATTACCACAAATATTGTATAGGAAACAGTCTTTCTATCGGAACTTTGAATGGTAGAATATCTAGATACCCACACGACCTCCAAGAACGCCGCTCGCACATTATCACGTTACCCAGCAACGGTTCAAAGCTCCAAGGCCCATCACGATAGGGTATCAGGCCATGTTTTCGGTGTGGGGCTTTGCGGGTAAGTCGGCGTCCGTAAAGGTCACCGTCTCCGTGGTCTTCCGAATGTCCTACCATCTCGACGATCAACACAGCCCAAGCAGAGCGGGATCCCGGGCCCAGGCATGACTCACCAGGTAGATGTGCGAATCGAACCCAATTGTGCTTTCTTTCCCGGTCGTGGTGTCTCTACACGGCGGGTGATTGATTATGGCCATCTCTGCACCGGCGCTGCCCCGCATATTCATCCCTTGGCGCAGGATGTAATTTCTACCGTTCAAGTTGGCAAGGAGCGCGTTGCTGTAGAGCGCGCTAAGCGGAGCACAAAATACGCCATAGACCAGGCTTTCCGGGTATACATGCACCTGAATTTATGTTAGGCTCTGGGGAAGCGAACTTCGAGTGAAGCGTCAGCGAAGAACGACACACACCAAGATGACGGATAAGATAGAAAATACGGCCGTCCATAAACCCGTGTTCACCGCAAATACCGTGAGTAGTTGCAAAATATGTAACGTCCTTGGAATTATCGCGGCGATCTATCTCAGCGACAAGACACATACAGGCTGGATGCTTACCCCACAAATCCTGTGGTGGCCCGCTGACGGAAGAACAGGATGATCATCGCAATTGCGATCACAGCATCCATCGCGGCTGCGACAATGAGATCCGCAACTATTAAGTTCTGTCCGCCAATGTGAGATCTGTGGTCTAGAAAGGTGAAGAATATATCTACCGAGAAGAAGGTGTCGTTAAGCTCAGTGATTGGGACAACTTGCAGGCTCCTGGAAGAGAATGTCATATATGAGCACTTTTCATACAGACAGTGAACGAACCCATTTGAGCTATAGAACGCTTTCACTCCGTAGACTGAGAATGTCATGCCAGTGATCAGCCCGATACTAATGTAAAGTCGGTTAGGTGAACTCACGGACAGCAGCCACTGATGTTCAGAAATAACCTTTGTGAGACCCAGATCCTTCAGAGTGTCAAACATCTCACCAATTTGATAAATCGCAGGGATAAGCTGTATGGTATACCTTTACTAACTCTGGAATTCACTACAGAGAGGGACAACCTACCCATAAAACTGGTGCTATGAGGTTCTTCCCACTCACTGAACATCGTCAGCGAGCAACTATGAGCAAGGGTAAGAGTTGACAGTCTTACGCACAAACATAGATCCGATAGACTAAAAATGCCTGCGTAGGCAATGCAGCCACCGTCTAAATACTAGGTATTAGTCGGGTTATAGTATACAAAGAAGGGAAAGGGATACCCCCGCAAGTCCCTGAATCTGTTGTTTGTTTATAGACGTCCCAAAGACATCAAGAACGTGCTTACAATTAATTCTCTGAAAGATTGTTAAGATATGGAACTGGGAATATGCAGAACCGTGACTTACGGTACGTCAGCCAGGAGCGACACTGGGTTCTCTAGGCCGCCCATGATATATTTATACACTACAAGGAAAGAAGGTCGATCAGAAAACGATATCTGATTCAGAATGTAACACGAACCGCCAGCTATGGTCAAAGCCAGATGATTCGTTTCCAATGCCCTATCACGAGCTGTCACGATGCGTTTCAGATAAAACAGACACGACCATACCACACAATTGCCACCTGAGGAGACCATCGAGGAGAGCGTCATTTAAAGCTTTGGGCATACTCAAGTGCACGCACGAAGATCTTCAAGGATCGAGGATCATTCGGATAGCTTGCAGGAAGACGCTTAGTGTGAGGGAGGCACTGGAGAGATGATGGCTTACTGAACATAATAATAGAAACTACCCAAACGAAATCGTGCCTGAGTGCTCTGGAAAGTACGCAGAGAAGATGGCACTCACGTTTGCATGCAGGTGACACCATAAATGCAGGTGAAGAGGACAGCGGTGAAGTACAACGGGCCGCAAGCATCTGCGACAATGAGCGCTGCTAGCGGGTTTGTCGACATGGCTTGGTAGTCCCTGAACTACGCTTCGGTAGACGAAATGGGGACGGTATTAGCACAAGGAATGATTGAAGCTTTCATATTTATGTTCCAGGGCCACGGGTGCGAATAACTTACCATCATCTCAACATATGATAAAGTCAATTTCAGCGGCTCACCGCCACCTAATGCTTCTTGTTGATGCGGCCATCTTGCGTGGAATCTCAACTTGAATGCCTCGGAATTTTACTGGTGCGCACGTAGGGGTTGAACGCCGAGAAAGGTGTTGTGTGACCGGTCCAGGGTTTCCCTACAGGCCTCGTGCAGGATTCCGCAAGGCTGTTACCAGTAGTGATGCGTTAACCTGAACCGGACAAGCCAGTATTTCAGGTACTCGCTTCCTGCGTCCTGCTCCTTGACACCGCTTAGGACATCGCTGTGCCGGGGCGAAAGTGAGGGTGTGCGTCGTATAGTGCCTGGAAGACTATTTTTCATTTGTTCTGAGGGCGCTCCTCAAACATCGGTCGCATCCCAGGTTCTCTAAAAAATTCCCGCGAGACTTTTGATTCTCATATCGACAACAGGTGTATGACTTCCGACATCGTTGCCATCTGTAGCAAGAGTTTCCTTCATTTGTCACGACGCCGTCACGCTCGTTGTGACCCAATTTCTTTCGTTAGGCGATATAGTACCTTCTCCTACGAAGATGTCTATGAATGGACAGAGGAGCAACGCTGAAAACGCCGTAGGACACCTTAGCGTCGGTGCGCGCACACACACACCTTGCTCGATAACGATGCCGGGTGCCCATGTGCTCATCGTGTTGCTTATCCGGGCGCTCAAGCTTCCAGCGATGACGAGCAGTACTTATGCCTGCCAAAAGTCGGGACCCTGGCCGCAAGAAGCGACTGTTTGGTCCCGTACACGTTGTTGGGCAATGCGGATGCTCCTAGAGAGGAAAAGGAATGACGACGTGAGTTGGGATCTAAGGAGCAGCATGTCAGATAGGTATTAGGACAGCGAATAAGCGGGAAGCTAAGAACATACAAGTGGGCACGTTGGAGAAGGTCTTTTATGGGTGCTCTGATGCGGTGTGTGAGAGGCGAGTAAAATGGCTGAGGGAAAAGAGCGAGGAAAGGTTATTGACAATGGCATGCAAGACGTACTTTTGGATGCTGTAGCCAGTGCAGGTCAAACACGTCTTTGGAGATGGGTCAGTCGATCCAAACGCTGGGAAAAATTGCATGGACACACCCAGACGGAGCCATACGTATCCTAAGCAGGTTTGTAGAGCCACGAGTCTGTAGAGGCGCCGACGACGACACAGGATGGAGGGGAATTGAGACGGAGAGTTGTTCGTTGAAGGTTAGCGGGTACTTGGTTTGGGTCGAAAATGCTCATGTTTGCAAGTCGCTCCCACTTCGCCTGACAACCCGTCCGCGTCGCAGGACGCGACGGTGCGCAGTGGGACGTAAATTTAAGCGTGGGCAGCATGGCGACGAGTCGCCGACGACGCGGCTGCACAAGGGGCTCGTCTCGTGCCTCACGTTCTTTGCAGACGGCACGCAGATCGTCTCGGGCGGGCTGGACGAGACGTGTGGTGCGCAGCTTCGATTGGAGCGGGACTTGAAAGCGACAACGGCGTTGAGGATGTGTTCGCGTGGGACTTAGCAGCGCGAGAACCCGGCGTACGCACTAGATCCATGATGGTTAATCCTAGGGGTACATAGCTGGATCGTGCGCAAGGCGACCGACGACGCGTTGAGCTTGCTGGGTAACACGTCCAAGAACTTGAAGGCGGGCGTCGTTTTATGGGAACACGTTCGCCAACGAGGTTGAAGTAAAGTGGGTGCTTGGGGCGATGTACCGGGCAACACATAGCTTCATAGCTTTGTCCTCGAGGGCCCACCCCCCGTGTCTGAGATTACAACAATTATTTGAGCGACGTCCTCCCTGCCCTTCGATCTGTTTGAGAGTTCTTTCGGCCGCAACTCGGACACCGACGTAATTTCACTGCCGTAGCCACATTCAGACTCAGACCGTGCCTTGTCCTTTGTTTCGCGCCATCGCCCGCCCTATCAGACTCATCGACGTTCTGATGCTCTCTTCAGACAAAGCGGGGTCTGGAATGCATGGAAACCGAGAGTAGACGGCCGCTCTGTGCATGGCACGGATACTAACACTATGGACGTTCAACGATTACCATCAGCAGCAGCTCAAGGGTCGCGGATAGGCTTGGTGGAGCATCAAGTATGGATGCTGGTATGAAATATACCGTGAATTCACCCCGCCATTATGGAGACATAGATTCAGTTGATTATTTTCTGCCTTTCACGTTTGTCAATCGCTCATTTCATTCGCCTGGACCACTTTTAACAGGTGTTCTTGGGACATATACGGCGGAAATACTTCCGAGTGTAGCTCAATGCTCCTCACATGTAGTCGGATACTGTGTCAACCCTGAGAGGCCGGGAGGAATATGCCAGTGAGTCCTGCAATCAGAGATAAGTCTTAGCAGTGACTATATATCTCGACACCACTGTGCTTACTCGGTTGTCAGAGAAGCGTGCTGTGCCGTCAGTGACAGTTCTCATTGCGCAGTG
>JBBPOC010000930.1:0-12600 GCA_038091235.1 Tylopilus rubrobrunneus | reverse complement strand
GGTCCACTCAAACATACCGGTCATATCAGGGGGGTCAAGTTCTCGCCTGATGGACAATGTATCGCCACTGCCTTTCCCGACACCCTCTTCATCCACGACAGTCAGAATGGTGACCGATTGGTCTCCATCAAGAATCCTAACATTACCCAGAGCCCCATAGTTCCTCTTGTCTGGTCTTTGGATGGACAACAGCTCTTTGCCACATCCACGGACAGCAAAATCAGATCATTTGATTCATCCACTGGGTCTCTGCTGGCCGAGTGGCAAATCCATAAAAACGACGACCCGGAACGCATGTCTATCACGAGCTCTCCCAACAACAAATGGATTGCTTGCTGCGCGGGTCGCTTCGCCTCGTTTTGGGACACCTCGGCCCACACCCAAATCGGCATCGTCGAAGATACCGAGAATATACGGTCTATTGGCCTGTCGCCTGATGGTAGGTACCTCGTTACTGGGGGTAAAGACACAGACAAAGTTATCATCTGGGATCTCCACGGTGTTATCCCGGAATCCTATCTCTCCGCGAATGTAAGTATCAGATCCCTCAGCTTCGGGATACCATTCATCGATCACTCCTCCTTTTCTCACCTGTTCCATGGATTCGTATTTCACCCCAAACAGAATGTAAGCAGTATTACTTGCAATTGTCCACTGCCTTACGAGTGTTGTGTCCAGAGGCAACAAGAACAACTCGCGCTTCGTGAGGAAGAGCATCCGCTGAACCAAGCTGCAACACAAGACTCTCGCAAGGTAAGGCTGTCCGATATTTCAGTTACTAGACCGCCGGTTGATTGTCGTGTATGTACAGCAGGATGTCTCTCAAGGAAATGGGAATCAAGAAGACGATGGTCTGCTCGATGTGAGTAGTAAGGCCTTGCCTTCCAGACACCTCGCTGACTGTAGTGACAGACCGAGTTGCCACAAACCACTTCTGCCCCAGTATTTGACTGCGATGAGGTAGGCGATGATTGGATGCTCTCTGCTGCCTCGTGCTGACGACATATGGTAGCCACCTTCTCCTGCGTTGAACGAGCGTCGTCCGGACCTCGGGATGCTGTCACCGGTCTCGACCCAGCTTCACCAGAACCCGCCCTCTCATCCGCCTGTGGTCTCGTCTGTTGTGGTTCCTGGCCCACAGCCCAATCCTGGAAAGACCACGTCGCCCAAAAGAAATCAACGCCGAACGCTTGCCGGATTATTCAGAATGATGAACAAGAGGAACGGTCATGATCGGACACCTCACCAAACGCCCTCTGGACAGCCTCCTCAGACGAGCACCCTGCCAACGCAGGCAACGCGCTCGACGTTCTCTCCCACCCAACGGGAAAAAGTGAGTAGGCTCATTTTACGTCGATTGAGCATGGATATCTGACCAATTGGCTCAGCGTGTGGTTGCAATGTCTGCTCGTAAACCCCCAAGACCGAAGAAAAGCGGCCCCGGGGAAGTCCCAGCCCAATCCACCCCCAAACCCGGGACGTCCAGCGAACTGCTTGCTGAGACTGTTCCGGGCTCCGAGGGCGGTCCTGCCAATGCTCCTAGTAATGCGAAACAAGAATCCTCGGGTACCCAATATAACGTTCAGGTGACGAGCATCCTTTGTGCCCTACTAGTAGAAAGCCGAGCCTCGTTTTCTTCTCACCCAGGAGGTTTCTGAAACCTTAGCTTGGCGCAAGGTCAAGGTCAACCTGTCATGTTCGGTGTGGGTGCCTGTATTTTGTTGTGGTAAGACGGGTCGCCGCGCCGCCACGAGTTGAACGAGAGATGTCACTGGCAGGTTGCGGACAATGATGGCCAGCTCTAATTGTTACCAGTCGTTCTGACGGGATGTTCGAAACGTATTATCCATGTCTGGTTTATGTAGAAAAAAGTGTTGCAGATTCGTGTCACTCCGTTCCGAGGTGCATAATGGTGCATTATGTAGGACGGCGTTCAAGTTGCCCGAACCTCCATGAACGAATCCACGAAACTCAATATGCCGAGGACATCAAAAGAAGTCGTTACCCTCGACGGCAGTACCGACGATGAGCAGGAAAGCGGTCATGACCCGGGAACATGATGGTTGGTCAATATTTATTGCGGACAAGGCGTCGTGCACTGGTAGATGTATACTTGGCTCAAAATGGATAGATAATGCACCTCAGCTCAAGCTTGCCTCAGCCTATGCTAACAAGAGCCCGTCGATGATCGACACCTGCAGCTCTGAGCCAAGTGCTTATGTACCCCGTGGTTATTTTGTATCAGACCATCTCGTCGATTGCGGGGGCGGCATCGTGATCGGGCGAAGAGGGAAGCTGCGTAGTAGCAAGGGCGCAGACAGCACTTACAAGGTCGAGGAGTTGAACGATAAACGTGAGCAACCTGACCAACTGCGGGTTAGATAATAACTGGTATGAACTCGGGACTATGCCCTATCGCACGAAGAAACCCGTCGGCGTATTCCCGGAAATACATATACATCTGTGGCGTTCAAGACATATAGAGCGCATAGCCCATGTCAAACTACAAGTGGATTTACTTTTTCGACGCAGCGACTCACGTTCGTGCCAGATAACCTGACGCAAAAAGAGGATCCGTCAGCTCTCGCTGGTGATCCACCGAGGCGGTACGCAGCGGGCGACTCGCCGGATCATGTACCACTAAAAAGTCTAGTCTGTTCTCTTTGCCCACCCATACGCACCACATTGGGTACTCCTGTCGCAGACGTGACCTGACGAGTGCCCTCAGACTCCTCCTGAACTAGACAGCTAGCTCCACAACTTCTAGCGCAAGCTGCCAATCAGGTCACGTCGTCAAGGGCAATAAAACCCGTCCATTTTTGCGATCCTAGATTCGCTTTGATCGGCCCACTCGTTCGGGGGTAGTCATGCACCGACACCTTGCATTACCCTGTTTATAAACATTTCGTACATCTCACGAAGTCAGGAGGTGCAAACCTTGTGTGGGCGGCACTATACTGGCGAGTGACTCGGAGTCGGTGACCAACCTTGAACCGATACAACCTAGAGTCAGCATAAACATACACCGTGTCTCGGACAGATAGTGGGACCACCTTCAGTGGACTCGTCAGAGCCACTGCGACATCCGCCGATTACGTGGTCAATCCTAGTATGAGGACGGATCTGACCAAGCATAAGCGCTCAGAACACGAGGCATCTCGTAAACAACGAAATGAGCTGACGTGCGTTTGTGAAATAACATCGCCACATACCAAGAGGCGCCCTTTTCTCTGTCCAACCCAGTACCTGCGTACGCCATCAGTGGGGATGTCATTGACACGCCCCGGTGTGTGGTTGTTCTCCAGAGTGATTGTACGATGCTGACAGCTCATTCAGACCACAATATGCAAGTGGTTTCTCAAGGCGGCTCTGGGATGGTGCTCGCGGTCGCACTCCACCCTGACGGAGTGCACGTTTTCTACGGAACCATCAGTGGAATTCGACGACGACGCATTGCAGATGGTGAAGTGGTAGGAGAGCAAAGAGGAATGAATATTTTCAGCATCTCCGTGTCGAGGGACCATAATTGGGTGGTATGCGGACACATGGGGGGAGCGAGCGTATGGGACGAAGAAATCCGCGAAAAGGTCGTCATGGTGGAGGAAGGAAAGTTTGTGTATGCAGTCGATGTTGCGCCAGACTGCAACCGGTTCGCGACAGGGACTGACGAGGAAGCCAACATTTGGAACATCAAGACTGGAGAGAGGCTGGTGGGTCCGCTCAAACATACCGGTCATATCATGGGGGTCAAGTTCTCGCCGGACGGTCGTCGCATCGCTACTGCCTATCCCAACACATCAACCCTCTTCATTCACGACAGCCAGAATGGTGACCAACTGATCTCCATCAAGAATCCTAACTCTGTCCAAAACCCGATAGTACTTCCTCTTGTCTGGTCTCTGGACGGACAACAGCTCTTTGCTACATCCACAGACAGCAGAGTCAGATCGTTCGATTCATCCACTGGGTCTCTGCTGACCGAATGGCAAATCCATAAAAATGATGACCCGGAACGCATGTCTATCGCGATCTCTCCCAATAACAAATGGATTGCTTGCTGCGCTGGTCGTTTCGCGTCGTTTTGGGACACCTCGACTCACACTCAAATCGGCATCGTCGAGGACACCGAGAACATACGCTCTATTGGCCTGTCTCTCGATGACAGACGCCTCGTAACTGGAGGTAAAGAGACTGCGAAAATCATCATATGGGACCTCAGCAGTGTTCTCCCGGAATCCTACTTCTCCGCGAATGCAAGTATCAGATCCCTTCCCTCAGGAATACCATTCATTGATCACTCCTCGTTTTCTCATCTGTTCCATGGATTCGTATTTGACCTAAAACCAGAATGTAAGCAGTATCACTTCCAATTGTCCACAGACTTACGAGTGTTGTCTTCAGACTCAAAGTACAAGCGCAGAACGGCGACACGATCACCTCGCGCCTCGTGAGGAAGGGGAAGAGCATCCGCGGAACCAAGCTGAAACACAAGACTCTCGCAAGGTAATACCGCCCGATATTTCAGGCACTGGACCGCCGGTTGATTGCCGTATACGCATAGGAGCATGTATCTCAAGGTGACGAATCACAGCTCGACCCCGAGGCTGGAAATAAAGATGACGATGGTCTACTTGACGTAAGGCTCGTAAGGCTCTGTCGACACTCTGCTGACTGTAGTGCCAGGCCGAGTTGCCACCAACCACTTCGGTCCCAGTATTTGACTTCGATGAGGTAGGTAGTGATTGGATTTTCTCTGCCTCGTGTTAACAGTGAGTGGCAGCCACCTTCTCCTGTGTCAGATGAGCATCGCTTCGAGTATGGTGGCAATGCACCGGACTCTTACCCGCCCCCTGACCCACCAATAACCTCGCCCATCAAGGTGCCTGACCCCAATCTTGGAAAGTGTGAGTCATCCAAGGGAAACCGACGCCGAACGCTTGGCAGCTGGTTCGGAATGATGAGGAGGGGCGACCACAGTCGGACAACACCCTCTGAGGAGCCTCCTCAGACGAGCACACCCCAGACATGCGTGAGGCCCTCAGGCGAACAAGCATCGACCTTCTCCCCCGGGCGACGGCAAAAAGTGAGCAAGCTGCCTTTTTCGTCGATAGGCCATGGATATCTGACCAGTTGACCCAGCGCGCGGTCGCAATGTCTGCTCGTAAGCCCCCAAGACCGAAGAAGGACGGCCCCAGTGAAGCCCCACCCAAACCCACCCCCAAACCCACCCCCAAACCCGGGACGTCCAGTGAACAGCCCGCTGAGACTACACCGGGCTCAGGGGGCGTTCCTCCCAATGCTCCCGCCAGTACAAAACAGGAGTCCTCGGTCGGTCAACAGAACGTTGCGGTGACGGTAGTCTCGTTGCATTCGAAAGCTGGCGGCTCATGCTTGACTTTTGTAGCGAGCACCTCAATCTACACCTTGGCGCAAGCTCGAGCTCGACTGGAAGGTCAACGTAACATGTTCACTCTGGGTGCCTCCATGGTGCTGTTGTGGTGGCAGAGGTCACAGCACCGACGCCGGTTGAACGACTCGGAGAGATGCCAGGTTGTGGACAACAAACACGTCTAATTGTCACCTATCATGCTGGTGGGACATTCGAAATGTATTATGAATGTCTTGATTATGTATCAAAGTGCCGAAGACTCCCGGCGTCATATCTGGACCGGTACGCAATGTCCAAACCCACATCAGGGCGAGCAACCCGTTGGAAGCGCTGTATGTCTAGCAACTTGAAGATGCGCAGAGAATGTGAAAAGAGGTGGTCACTCTGACGCGGCGCTACTCACAGACCAAGACACGCAGGAAAGCGGTCACAGGCCTGGTAATACTGGCATGGTTGGTCATTGATTGCAGAAAGTGTCGTATAGATGTATACAATTGATGTCAAGTCCACCTCCAGATCAAGCTTTGTGACCTGCGACTGCGATAGCAGACATACACCAGCCAGGTCCACCGCTGCCAGTGACGCCATCTTTAGGCTGCACCAGCAACTCTCCACCGCGCTCTCAGAGTCTATCTCCCTGGATACCCACATCAAAACCCCTATAAAGTATGTCCGTTGCCTCAACGTCCGCTCGTATCTCATCCCGCACACCATCTTGCATCATACCTCCCTCGTCCCACTCTCATCTCCTCTCACCCCTTGCGTCCCGTCTTGTTTGAAATTCATTCTTCATGCTCACTCGACTGGGTCGCCACATACCTCTCTCTCTATCATGAAAGTTTCCCCCAAACAAGTGTGGTTGGGTGGACCTGTCCACGGACGCAGTGCAGTTTGCAGAGATCTCGACGTCGATGCCGGGGGCACAATTTCGTCGTGCGGCAAACCCCTTTCTCTCACAACATCGACATGGCGACTAACCTTTTTTTTTCGCACACCCAAGCTGTCTGGACGAGGAGTTCGAATTACTCGTGGGCGTGTCGTGGGTCGAATCCAGAGCTATACCCTGCAGGGCCTTTCCGTCTTGGTGCACTGCCGCGGGGGTGTTGGCCGTGCCGGGCTCTTTGCATGCTGTTGGATGCTCAAGCTTGGCCTCTGGATGGATTGAGACTGGCGACGATTCAGACAAAAAATGCTATGACGTCCCATTTCAACGGGATAGCGACACCGTCATGCGACGGGACGCGCTGCAACCGGCGGAACGCATCGTCGAGGTGGCGCGGAGATGAAGGAGCGTCAAGGCCATCGCAGCATCGGAGCAAGTCCAATTCCCGGTGGAATACGTCGACTATTTGAGGACATGCGGACGTGACGAAATGTAATGTACAATTCTAATGCCTACAGTACGAAAGCCAGCAATTTTAGTCGATCGCCGACTGGCAAAGAAACAGAAGAACTGTTCGTGTCAGTGCCAAACATTTCTTTTCGTCAAACAACTTGTCATACCCTGCGACATCTTGAGACAGTCCCCGCGATTACTCAATCCCCCGAGCGACCGACTCGGCATCTTCGGCTGAGAAACCGCATCGTTTGATCAGCTTCCTCCTCAGGCTGTTCTCGTTGAACCGCATTTGCGTCGCGGCGCACCACCCGCTTGACCCGGCTTGCCTTTTCTTCCTGCCAAACGACCCGACCACTGTGGTCGACGAAGACCTTACGCATGACCTCCCTCGATGCGTCGTACTTCTCGCTGTAGATCTGCTGCAAACCGCGCGTGGTCGTGATACACGCGTGTCCATGGGACTTGAGTCCATACTCCCTGACGCCTCTCGTTCTCGCTCCACCACTGTTCCGTGTGGTACTCCTCGAGGTGCGTCACGACGATGACGACCGGCACCCGCCGATGGCAAAACACGAATAAATTATAGGTCTGCTGCCGTAACAGACACCCTCCCCTTTTTCATGCAAAACACGAGCAGACTGATCCCGCGCGACTGGTCGAGCCGCGATATGAGCGCGTACGCCTGGTAGATCGTATCGAGGTACTCGGACTTGCCCATGTGGCCTGGGCTTCGTGCAGCCCGGCGGTGTCGCAGGACAAAGACTTCGACGTTGTCGAGGGTGACGGGGTAGCACTGGGAGCGGAGCGTGCAGTTTTTGACGCCGCTCGAGGTGTGCGCGAGGGGGAAGCCAGAGACGAGATGGACGAGGAGCTTTTGCCTGGGCCGACGTCGCCAACGATGAGGACGTTGCGGAGGTGGGAAGGGGTGGTGGTGAGGCTAGTACAAATGTCTGGATGGGTCCTGGCGAGATGGTCGGAGTGAGATGTGCGATATGTGATGGGGACCTCGGTCAGGGGGTAATGGCGTTGGGGTAAACCCAGCCGTTTGCGGGCCACGGGTTTTACAAGCGGTGGAGGCAGCACTCCAAGAAGGGGGAAGCCGGGCTGCATGGAAACGTTCTCAGGATTCATGCATGGATGAGCGTCTATCTTAGATGCAGGTTTATCGCCAGTATCGTTCGTGGTGGAAGCGCCCGGCTGACCGGTTATATATGGTGCTGGTCCGCGGCAGGGCTATGCATGCACTGGAGAAGAAGGGATCAATATGATAATCAACCTGAGAGAGGTGCTGCAGCTGTGTCAGAAGATCGACAGACCATCACGATGTTTCGATGGCCCAGGAGCACCAATAGCACGAGGAGGACGCGAGGAGCTGTGGAGTCTTCGATGAGGCTGATTTTGACCTTGATGTTCATCACGTCTGGCCTGCCAGTTGCCATCGTCGTCCGCGTGGTCCGGCGACACGCCTTGTGAATTGTGCCAATATAACAATATTACATAATTTAAAGTACCCCACCTCGTGCCAGTGAATTCACAAGTTCGCCGTGTTTGATCAAACGACTCAGCCCTGCTGCCAGTCATGGACACAGGTCTTGTAGGTGGCAGCTCATTTGCCCACAAAATGTGCCTCGGGGGACTCTAGATGAGCGCAACCATTGCGCCCCGGCGACCCTCTTTCCGCTCCATACCACATATATCGCATACCCTCAGCGCACGCCTTTTTTTCGCGCGAAGGCGCTCATGGCACAACCCACTGGCGGAAGTCACTCGAACGTAAGTGCTTTCATCGTACGCTGCGCCATTTGGCTGATAGATACTACGCTTCCCCGAGCAGAGCACGCCAAAGGTCAACCCTTTTCCAAGCGAGCCCGTCGGTAGAACGATCGTGGGCCGACCGCCTGGGGTAATTCCCAACATTGTTGTCCCCCATTCTCCACCTGACATCCATCCATCCAGTATGCTCCGTTGCAACAGCAGCCCACGATGTTCAGGGCTTTCGACGTAGATGACCTCGTACCCGCCAATGTGAGCACCGATGGATGATCCCCCTAGCTCGAGTCTTACGCATTCCTCAAGCCCGGTCATCCATCCACCAGCGAACGAAAACGAGACGGGCAACCCTCGGCCTCGCCTCGCCACGGGGACAATTCGCCCGATTCCACTCTGGTAGGATTCAATCACTCCTTTGGCGCGCACGCTGGACTGACTCGATACCAAGTCCTCGGCACGCACCTTTTTTCGCGCACTCGTGACACAACTCGCCGGTAGAGGTCGCCCGAACGTAAGTGCTTTCGTCGCACGCTGTGTTATTTGGCTGACAGATGTGTTTCCCCGAGCAGAACGCGCCAAAGGTCAAATTTGCAAGCGAGCCCATCGATGGACCGATCGTGGACCGACCGCCGGGGGTAATTCCCAACATCGTTGTCCCCATTTTCCACCTGACGTCCATCCGTCTAGTATGCTCAGCAGCTAGATGACCTCGTAACTGCCAATGTGAGTACCTGTGGATGATCTCCCTAGCCCGGGTCTCACGCATTCTTCAAGCCCGTTCATCCTGCTCCCGAGGTCAGAAAGCCACCCCAGTAATTCTGACCAAACCAACGCTTTTCCCCCTCAGATTTCAAAAGTTCTCAATGTCGTGGTTTTCGGCGACATTGGGGTCGGCAAAAGTTCCCTCATCAACATGCTCGCTGGTACCAAAACAGCAGAGACCTCCAGCGGTGTCCTCGGATCCACGTTTCAAAGTCGTCAGCATGCGCTCAACGTCAACGGAGAGAAGCTGAATGTCTGGGATACCGCTGGCCTCGACGGGGGCACCCGTGGTCGTGTCCCATCCGAGGTGGCCGAGAGAAATCTGAACAAGCTGCTCCGTGAGCTACGAGATGCAAACGGTGTTCATCTTCTCGTCTACTGCATGCGGGGTAGCAACATTCGCAAGTCGCTAGCGAGGAACTACGATATCTTCTACTCTGCAATCTGCGGAAAAAAGGTGCCCATCGTTGCCGTTGTGACGGGGCTGGAGAACGAGATGCCTGCGATGGAGGATTGGTGGATCAACGGCGAGAAGGAACTGGCCAAGTACAAGATGCGCTTTGACGACCACGCATGCGTGACGACCTTGGACCTGGACAAGTGCAGGGGTACCAAACTTGAGGACCGCAGCATCCTATCACAGAAGTTGATCCAGAAACTCATCTCTGACAACTGTCTCCGCGCTGCCGCTCGACCCCTGTCCGACCCCAACGAACCCCATCAGGAAGAGCATCCGCTCAACCAAACTGAAACACAAGACTATCGCAAGGTGTAACAGGATAATTCGATCGCCGAAACCGCTGGTTGATTCTCATTTGTGTATAGGCGGATGACCCGCAAGGCGACCAATCACCACTAGACCCCGACGCTGGAAATAAAGATGACGAAGGTCTGCTTGACGTAAGACTCGTAATGCTCAGTCGACACTCCGCTGACTGTAGTGACAGACCGAGTTGCCGCCAACCACTTTGGCCCCAGTATTTGACTTTGATGAGGTAGGTAGTGATTGGGTGTTTTACACTGCTTCGTGTTGAAGACATGTGGTAGCCGCCTTCTCCTGCGTCGGATGAGTGTCGTCCCGACCTCGGGGTACTGTCACCGGTGTCGACTCAGCTTCACCATAACCCGGCCTCTAATCCACCCGTGGCCTCGTCTGTTGCGGTTCCTGGCCCACAGCCCAATCCTGGAAAGAGCGAGTCGTCCAAAAGAAATCGACGCCGAATGCATGTTGGGTTGTTCAGAACGATGAAGGAGAGGGACGGTTACGCTCGGACATCCTATCCAATGCCCTCCGGAGAGCCTCCTCGGAAGAGCACGTTGCCAATGCAGGCAACGCGCTCGAACAGACAAAGGTCGACGTTCTCCCCCGCACAACGGGTGAAAGTGAGTATGTTCACTTTACGTCGATAGAGCATGGATATCTGACCAGTATGCTCAGCGTGCGGTCGCAATGTCTGCTCGTAAACCCCCAAGGCAGAAGAAGGGCGGCCCTGGCGAGGCAGTGCCACAACCTACCCCAAAACCAGGGGCGTCCAGCGAACCGCCTGCTGGGACCACTTCGAGCTCAGATGGCGGCCCTGCCAATTCTTCCGCCCCCGCAAACCTGGAGTACTTGGGCGGTCAACGCAACGTGGAGGTGACGGTGTTCTTGGTGCGCTCGGAAGCCGAGACTCAAGTTTAAAATTTGTAGCAAGCAACATCTTGGCGCAAGCTCGATTGGGAGGTCAGAGGTTCGGTCTGGGTGCCTTCATGGTGTTGTTGTGGCAGCAGGGGTCATTGCGCCGACGCCGGTTGAACGACTCGGAGAGATGCCAGGTTGTGGATGACGAACACGTCAAATTGTTACCTATCATGCTGATGGGTATTCGAAATGTATTATGAATATCTTGACTATGTATCAAACCCCCACGCAATGTCCAAAACCGCATCAGGACGAGCTACCCGTTCATGAAACACTATATCTAGCTAGATTCACAGAAGATGTGAAAATGTCACTCTGATGCGGCGCTACTCACAGACCACGACGTGCAGGAAAGCGGCCACAGCCCCAGTAACGTTGACACGGCTGGTCGACTTGATTGCAGAAAAGTGTCGTAGTATAGATGTATACGAGAACCTCGCCCCTGTCTCACAGTTGATATCGAGTGCACCTCCAACTCAAGCCTTCTCCCGTCGATATTCAACACCTATACTCAGAGCCAAAGTGCTTACCATGTGCGCGGTGGCCATTTTGTTACAGGCTCTCCCATAGAGTTCAACACTGTCCTAGTGCCAAGCTAACGAAGAAAGGAAACCGTGACCGCAAAGCAAATGGCGCTGCTGGACGGTGGTTCACTTGAAGCTACAAGGTCAAGAAGGTGAATGTTACACTGAAGGGATGAATGTGAGCAACCTGGCAAGGACACCAAATTTGCCCTGCCGCACGGAGCAACAACCTGTCAGTGTCTGTCCTGAAATCCACATCGTCTGGGATGGGGCGCACGGCCCATATCAAAATTGCAATGTGAGTTTCTAACTTTCGGGTTTAATCCAGCGACTCATGTTTGCACTGAAAAACCCTGACGTGAAGAGGGTCCGTCAGCTCTCACTAGACCTCACTCATGGTCAACCCGGCACAAGTTCGGGGGTGTGCGGTGGCCCACTCACCAAGTCGCGCATCCCTGAAAAACCCTCAACTTGAAGTTGTCCTTTGTCTTGAGCTCCTGCTCAATGATACTCTAGCCTAAGGAATTATGTTGATTTTGGGTGTAAAGTGACGGGCGCCCCGAGATTTATCTTAAACCGACCATATATGGTAGTTACTGTCTTTTTCAGGAAGGTTGGCACTGTGAGAATTTTGTGAAAAAATAACCTCTGTAGTAAATTTGCACTCCTCTGCGCGACGCTCGGCGCATGCTCCGGCATACTCGGCAGCACGAAACGCGGCGCAATATGATACCTTCCTTTTTTTTCGGTCGTGCTTCGTCGCGGTGCGCGGGCCCGGGCGCGCACCCATCGCTCACGCCCGTCGCACTCCAATCACGCCCGGACCACCCTCTGGGGTTCACGATCGCGACACCCGCCGATATGGCGGTGCGTGGCAATGCCGATTTGTTAGATTTAGCGACAGTCCCGCTCAATCTCAGGCTCCCCAGTTTATCAATACAAGTGAGCAGACATCCCAGCGACACTGCCGCGTACCACGAATCGCTCCCTTCTTTGACCAGCCTAGTACGTGCATACATCATCGCCGAGAATGTCGCCGACACGCCCCGGTCTGTGGTTGTTTTCATGAGTGATTGTACGATGCTGACAGCTCAGTCAGACCACAATATGCGAGTGGTTTCCCAAGGCGGCTCTG
>JBBPOC010000929.1:0-12601 GCA_038091235.1 Tylopilus rubrobrunneus | reverse complement strand
GCCGGGATGACGCTATAATCTCTTCCGCGAAAACAGCAAGCCAAAAGGCACCAGTTAACGTTGATACACGAGTTGAGGCTATTTGCCATCCTGTAGGGCCAGCTGGGTTTCACAACATCCACTGGCAGTGCTTCCTGTCATTCCGGTGTACGAAGCGAGTGGCAGCCTCGCAACTGATTGTGATCCTCTGGCCGTTTAGTCATGTACTTTGCCAGCATTACACAGCATGGCCCTTCAATTGCATCATGCCATGCATGTAATATGCTCAGCACCCTGCCACTGATGCACACGCAGCTAAATTAGACACACGCTACACTTTATCACGCAAAGTCTCGATTGCATCGCCTTACGGCAAACACGCATGTCCGATGCCAATGAACTAAGGGAAAATGTGGCAGAATTAAACACACAAAGAAAACACACGCCATCGACATTTGCGCGACCCCACCCAACGCCCAAACCGAACCCTGCGACCCGGGCTTAATGACCATTAACACCCCCTCAGGAAGAAACTGGAAACGGAACAGCGAGTACTCGTACGACCCCACTCTAAGTTTGTCGCTTATCTTTATCTTAGGGTCACTCGCCAAAACGTCGGACTGTCATCACCGGCGGCGATATCGGGGAGAGTAAGCAAACGACCAAACTCGGACGCGGGTCCAAGGGAGTCGATCAGAGTCTCGATGGATTCTTCCATGCGGGTCGACGTTTCTGAAATACGAAGATGGGAGGGGCCGCCGCGTCCGACGATCGGGCGCGACCGGGAGTGCAGAGATGTGTTAAATTAGTCCCACGACCTCCATACCACGTGTGCAGTATTCCTTACCTCCGCGAACGCAGTGAGACCTTCCTGGAAGAGAGGACGGTGAGCCAGAAATTCGGATTCGAATGGTCCAGAGAAAAGAGAAGTGTGTGTCGTATATGACATCTGACATGCCTCGATGTGCCTGGTTTAGGATGCCGCATTACACAGCATCGCAGCACAGCATGCGGAGGCAGAACGAGGGTGATCAAATCAAGAAAGCAAGGTCTGGCCTCACCTTGATGTTTTCCCCGTTGTACAGTCGTTTACTCGCGGAGCTCAGCGCATGAGTCCGGACCGCCTCTTCAAAGTGATGCTTCTGCGCAAGAATGAGGCCCTCTTTCGAGCTCTGCACGGAATCCGGCGAATTCAACGTGATTTGGCGTGCGACATCGAGTGCGGTGGATAAAACTTTTGATGTTTCAACGACGGCGTTCACGCTGTGGTTTGAGAAATGAACGTGAGCCATGATGATCAAGAAGAAGCCCGCCTTTGTATAAAATCATACGCGGTGATAGTGTGTGAACGGGACAACTTACAATCGAAACCTATCTCTGGCCTTGACAGCACTGACGGGGTTTCCCAAAAGTAGCATCTCAGAAGCGAGCTGTATGTTAAGCGGAACCACCCGCAGCGTTTTATTTTCTCAGTATGCGGAAACCCATAGCGGGCTGAAGCACCCTCCAACGTGGATCATACCTGATGACCCGCCGTCTTCGCTAACCTGGGAATTACTGCGGAGACATGTCCTCGTCAGCGCTTTCCGTTTCTATTCATACGCTGAGAAACCGGCGACGGGAGGGCGGATGAGAAACTGAACTTGCCCACCCCCACCGTCGGCACATTCGCAAAAACAAAGACGCCGAACCAAGAAATAGGACCCGACTAGAAACAAGGACACGCACCCCCTTGAGATGCGAGCACACCGCGCTTCACTTCGGGAAGCGCAAACACGGCGTCCTCGCTTGCAATGACCATGTCACAATTTAGAATGAGTTCCACGCCACCTCCGTAGGCTGATCCGTTTACTGCAGCAATGATCGGTTTACACGACGTGTGCCGGCGAGAGATGGCCGCGAATCCATGCAGTGACGAAAGAACGGATTCTTGTTCGCTTTTTTGACCTTCCATCTGGGCTTGGAGCCATCTGGGAAAGGTACGCATGGGATGAAGGAATGAGAGCGTATATGATGAAACGCGCTTGGTGGCGTTTTGATGGCCGATAACTTACGCTTTCAGGTCGGCGCCCGCACAGAAGGCTCTACCCCGGCCAGTGATGACCACGACCCTGTATGGCACGCATAAGCGTTCTGCAAGAGGGAAATGACATGGGGATATACCAGAGGCTTGGCTCCTCGTCAAACCAGCGCAAGACTGAGGCAAGGTCGTTGGTAAGCGTGGGGGAAACTGCGTTGAGGTACTTCGGGCGGTTGAGAGTCAACAGGAGAACGTGTTCCTCGGGAAAGGAGACCTTGAGCTCGTCTGAATGAGGAGGGAGCTTTGAGGATAGATCGGTGCTCGACGTCATGTCGATCGAGAGAGTGCGCTCCTGGGACGTGTTGTCCTTGGGAGCGTTGCTAAGCGTCATCACCCGGATAGGAAATTCATTCCCAGCACATCGCCAGTCGGAAGATTTTGGCGGTGCGAACGAAGGAACCAGTTCAGCGAGCGCTTACCGGAAATAACACGCAAGGAAAGCCGACCCCTCGAACGTTGACGACGTAGTCATGCTGGCTCGGGTTTATTCGGACTGGAAACGATTACCCGTATTCCTTGGACATCGTCGAATAAATTCTTGAGCGTGATTTCAATCTCGTGAAACATCCGAGGGTCGCGTGTAACTCAGCGGGGGCGGGGGAAGCTAGGACTGCGCGAGTCGCGGGAGTTGCAACTCCATGTAGCACGATGGCACCTACCGTCCGCTTCCTGCGATCCGACCTCGCGGAGGGGTCCATGCGTGTGTGCGCGTCCATTGCCACATTATGCCACGTCGGCTTGGTGAGCGTATCATATATCGGGATCGGAGGTGGTACGATCCGTACGATGTTTGCCATTTTGGCAATTTTTATTCCCCGTCTGTGACGTCTGCGGTGCGCGGTTATCGTATCCGCGTTCCCCAGGTTTGATCAGAGTCCGAGATGAGAAGGCGATAAAGAGAGAAGGTGGACTGATTCATGCGGAGGTTGAAACGATGAAGTCATCGGACCGGGGATGATGATCATGAATATTGAATATTGAGGATGGGGTGATATACAATGCAGGCCCTCTCGGCATGTGTATGTGAGTCTATGGTGTTATAGTACTCCCGAACCTCCGCTCCGACAAACCTGCATGACAACACAATTATACCCCGCAGCGCTCCACACAAAAACGACTACGCCACACAAATAATAAAGCGAGGAGTGACGAACTAGTGCTGATCGTACAACTGCGGATGTCCGTGGTTAGAGGCAAAGGGCCTCTCGACTAGAGTGCACATATGCACATGGTTGTACGTGTATGGTGATACAGTGTGAGACAACAGATGCGATCGACGTTGAGTTGAGTGACAACATGGACGAAAGGACATCTGAAACGATGGAGCGCGTCAGACCCGAGACGACGTGGCAAAGGGTGGTGGCGACTCACGAGCAGTGGGAGAAATAGATAATATACTAAATGAGATGCTCAGCGGAAGGGGCAGCTGGGGGCATGGGCGCCGCGCCAGCCGCAGTGGCAGCACTGGGGTGCGTTGTGGTTCACGAAGGTGGTCGTGTCATCATGACCGTGGCGCTTCGAGACGGGGGTGGAGGACGCGTGAGGGGAGGAGTGGCGAGGCGTCGTCATCGACTCGGAGGAAGAGGTGGATGCACAGGAAGAAGCAGTGGTGGAATGCATTTGTACGGTAGAGAAGAGGTGTGATGATGATGAAGGGGGGGGAGTAGGAGGACGCTTTTTATGTGTTTCCAATTAGTGGCAGCTGGCCGGGGGAGAAGTTCCGTTATCGGACTGTGGACAGAAAGCCATGAAAATTCCGACGGGGAGGAAAAAGACAGGATGCGTGTTGTGGCGTCAGTGATGGCGGGCGGAAAGGCACCTGACCCAAAAGTGATGGTTACCGTAAACGGAAGGAGGTAAGAAGTGGACCCTTGGCGGTCACATCGCTCGAAGGCGGTCTGTAAACAGAAAACAGCCTCAATCAGGTCTCTTCTGGGCGCTATTTCCACTCGCGACCCACGATAACCTTTCGAGGTCACATCTGCCCACATCTTCGGCACAGTCCCACCGCTTGGCTCGCCCTTGTCTTTTTCGTCCAGATAACGTACGGCACCAGATGCATCTAACCCAACCGGGAAATGTTGCCTGTCCAACTGACACGATTCTCTCTCTCTCAGCGATCGGCACGATTGGGCTGTGTTGGACCGTGTTGAATTCACTGCTGATTCAGCCCACATCCACGGATCCCATTTCGTGTCCAGTCACCACCCTCCCTTCACACACGCCCCCCTCCGTCTACACACCTCTTTCATTTCCCCCACAACGTGTTCGGCTCAGCCCACCCTCCATTGTCCGCAGCGGCACCGCGTTTGTCTCCACCAAGCCTTTGAACTCATTTTTACGTCCCCACTTTCACCCTGTAACTAATCACACGATTCACCGACGTGAATGACATCAATAAAACGAGACACGGGAAATATTCCCGCATCGTCTATCTCTTTTTGACTTGGCAACCCCCCAATACATGCAATATGCCCCGAAGAACCTCTTGCACCTCACCTCTCGTCATTATTATGCTTACGCTTCGTGTTCGTCACCACTGCCATCAAGCTCGGGCAGATTAGATTTATGAGACGTGCGTCAAAGCTGGAGGCGGCCGAACAATGTCCAGGAACAGACCAACATCGTGCCAAGCCAACTGTCTAATTTATGCCAACCATCGCTCAAACGACTCCGAAAGATTACAGCTAACGTTTCGAATCTGTCTCGCAGTCCCCAAGTCGTCAAGCATTCCAAAACTGTTGCGAGTCGCTGATGTGGGGCAACTCGACCCCCCTCGTTCATCTAAAACAAGAAGAACAAAAAAAGAAAGCTCGGCGTCATCGCCCGTATCGCCATTGCCATGATGCGCCATACATTCAGTTGTCAAACTCTTTTCGCGGGAGGGCTATGTACTGAACCCTCGCTGCATCGCACACAAGCCACCTATGATGGCGGAACTTCGCTTGGCTCACAACGTGGCCTCTAGTTCGCCCCCGGGTATGGCCTGTCTCCGGACTGCGGCGTGCGTGTAGGCGCTTCAGCTTTGAGACCGGGCCAAGGCGATGCCTTGACAGGGAGTTACTGTCGCCACGTACGCTTTTGTTTAGACACCTTTTTGCTGGATCGACCCCTTGCTCAGTTGTTTCGATGACCCCTACGATGACGTCCGACGAGCTGTACAACACTCTCCTTCCCCCCGAGAACCGCGTCTTCGGTTCGTGTCCTCCACAAAAAGAACGCTGGGCAGTCAAGTCCCCATGCGAGATACCACACTCTGCGACGCTTGTAAGAGGATGAACGGGAAAACAGGTGACTGTTTGGACGGGTGGATTGAAACACCTAGATCTGACACCCAAATCTCGTTCTCTGCTGCTCACATCTGATGCGGCAATCATGCCACCCACCGCGCACTCAGTTCAGATCGACGCAGCTGGAGCTGGGCTGTGTTCCCTAGGCCCCCGAGCGAAGCACCGATCGTGACATGAGACACGCACCATGACTATTATCGCACCATAGTCATGTCCGAATCTTCATCATGGCAAAAGAGAAAGGTAAAAAAAAACAAGGTTCCGAGTCGGTCGGGGTGCCTGCGCTTCTCCCATGCACGATGTAGGTCACGCAACGGCCGTAATGCGTTTGCGTCCTCCTTCCCATCCCCTAGTTCATTAATCCTAGAATAATCCGCCTTGTGTGCCATAAGCTTTGGGCTGAAAAGGAAAGGCTGCTCATTAAGCCGCATCACCGGACGAAAGAGATGATGTAAAAGAACATGCAGTGCGATAAAGATACATGCGAACGAAAGTGAGCGAAAAAGAATACATGGAAGAACAGAGACCACCAGATCTTGGCGTCGTACCCTCGGCCAAGTCACATCGTATCGCCTCGCATCACGCCATAGTCAATTCACCGCGTCCACCCCTCCACCATCAATTTCACACCACCGTTCCCTTTCTCTTCGGCATGTCAGCGTACCATTCGGGTACCTCGTTTGCCTTGGGTATCGCTTTCCGACGTAATTCCTTGATCGCCATTTCTTCCTCCTCTGCCTCGCGTCGCCGCTGTTCCTCTTTCAGCCTCTGCATCTCCTCTTCCTTGCGTTTCACCATCTCATCAAACTTCTCCCTCTCCTTGGCGCGTTGTTCCGTGCAGAAAAAGAACGGCGCAACGGGTACGCTCGGAACGACAACCTCACGCTTGTGAATTATAAACGCGGCTTGGTGCGACGCCCGGTGTGCCTTGACACCAGGCACAGGAGGAAATGGCTGCGTCTTCCCTGGCTCACTTGCCGCCAGCCTCTCTTCTGCCTTGCGCATTTCCAACCTTGCGTCTACCCGGAATGTAAATCCAACCGGCTTTGTCTGCTCTGCCACAAACGTGGCAGCATTCTATCCCATTCATTAGTGGAAAAGAAGGTACAGCGTGGCGGTCAAGGCGAGTGAAACAAATAATCATAACAGCATACAGTCAGCGCACTTAGGACGATTATTCCGTTAATAGAGCTTTCGTACCTGTTTCTTCTCAATCAAGGGTAAATCAACGGTCGAGGTCGGTCCAGAGCGTTGACGTGTATGAGATGATTCCGTAGCGTTCTCTTGTTTTATCTTCCTGCCCAGTCGCGAGTGGGAGCTTGCCGACGTCCTACTCAGTGAAGATACGGACCGGTCCCTCGCGGCATTGGATTGCTCTTCATCACGTTTACCTTGGGCCCTTTTAATTCTTTCATGTAGCTGACGCGAACCTGACAAGTATGGAAAAGCGTCCAATGCCGAGCCTTTGCAACGAGAAGAGGTGAGCTTGGGTCTGTACTTGGTGCGTGGGTTTGGGAAGGTCGACTTGGAGGACTCCGCATGCAGCGTACTGTCACAAGTTTCAGGGTGCGTGACATATTGATCCCTATGCACATGGGCCGCTTTCTTGGCTGGGGGTCGACGTTGGGAAACTGCCTCATGCGAGGATCCGCGTTGGGATTCGGTGTCCGCAGTCATCGTTTTCCCCCTTTTACGCCGGGGATATTCTGAGGGTTGATCTTCGTCCATGCTGGCGCGCTTCTTCGCCGGCCTCGTGGGGGACATGGCGTGACGCCTGCCATCCTGTAAGATTCCAGCATTTGCGGGGGAACTTGACCGGAGGGCTTCGGGCGGTAGTTTGTGCGGTGAAATTTCAGATAGCCTTAGTGGCCCGATGTGAGTGTCGGGAATATCGTTAATGCACTGGGGTGAGAGCGAGGGTGGTCTTGCAGCGGCTGGCTGGGTTTCAATGTGAACGTCTGCCATTCTAACAGCATCTTCGAGAGCTTCTAAGGAAGAATTTTCGGGCGAGGGTTTGTAAAGTCTAAGCAGCAGGGCAACAAGGTTTGAGTGACAATCACGTCACCATCGAAGGCACAAAACAGTCCGAAAGGCACAGTCAGTACAGATGACCAACTTGAAACGCATCAACAGACGAACCCAATTGAGGATATCAACTTTTGACTATATGACACAAGGCGTTCGGCCAGTCCACCGGTGCCAGTGTGCGTAATTTGTGTCTTTTCGGGCTTCAAGCCAAGGTCTCCAGGCTTCCAAGCGGGCGGAGATAGTTCCTCTTCGGCAACAATTGATTGCGGCGGAGTAGGTTGGCAAGCTGCGGAAGGAGGCGCTGGATGTGCTTCCTGAACGCGGGGTGGCTTGCCCTTCGTCTTCTTTGACACGTGTGTTGACGGCAATGCAGTACGCTTGCAGATTCCTCCAGCCGCAACGGTCTAAGATACATCGTTAGTACGTAGATAAAGGTTGCTGATAACAAATTCTGACTCACAGGCTTACTTGTCCTCGGAATTCGTCTCGACTTGGGCATTGGAGCACGCACAGCAACATTTGCCGTATCAGCATGACAGCTATCACCGGTAGCCATAACTACATCCTCAACCGCCGCAAGTCGAACATCCTGTCGCATGTCTTTCTTCTCTGGAAGAGGGTCCATAAGGTCCTCGGACTGAGGTGGAATGTTGTGTGCGTCAACGGTCACTTTCGAGTCGGCGTGTGGCGAACTTCTGCATTCGAGAGAGTCGGGCTTTGCAATATCCATCACATGGATCTGCACGTGTGCCGGTGACTCATTCTCCTGGCCAAGTGTCCCAACCTCTTCACGTAGCTGTCGAAAACGCTCCTCGGACACCAATGGGTTCTCGCAATGCCGGCGTATAGATTGGATAGACGTGATGCGTGATGGGGTCCTTCTTGGCTTGTCAGGACTGCGGTGTCCGAGGGTGAGTAGCCGTTGGGTGACTGATGGCTTAGCTGATGAGGACGGCACTTGTGTAGGGGTAGGCGACCGCGGGCGGCGCGGTGAGGGCGACGCCACCTGGACCCTTGGTGTTAGTTCGCCAAGCGTAAGTGGTGGCCCGCGGAGCTGCCTGAGGGGTATTGGCGCAAAGCTTGCGTCGTCGTCGACGGCATTGCACAGCACCTCGAATCCGTTGGTATTGTCAGTGAGGAGCAAGTCCGCGGAGGCGTTGTTGGATGGGATTTGGAAGGAGATACTCGCGTCTGAGAGATCTGGTAAGTGGTCGAGCGTAATGTCGGTTATCAAGTCTTGATCCATTTCAAGCCCTGGTCGTGGTCTACCTTGTGAACCCGCGCGCATGGTTGGAGTTGGACTGTGGGAATAACACCGACGCGTCCACTCACGTGATCATATTAGACACACCCTAATTATTCCAAATGTGCTTTGCCGCCAAGTGAGTGCCCTGCCGATGACTCCCGTGAATCTCGATCGCAACCCACTCTAGACGTCAATATTAGTGCCATATCGCCAAGTTGTAATCCAGCATGTCGCCATGTAGCCTTATGTGATCCTTAGTTGATCTGCTATCTAAACTGCGCCCAACAGCCATCTTCACAAACTCTCCTCTGACACTCGCATACCCTCCCCGTACCACTCACACATAGAGCTAGCCGCGCTCTTCGGGGGTGACAGGATCTTATCAAGTAAGCTTGATGAATCTCGCTCCCAGTTCCCTATGTGTCAATACTCCGGGCGGCCTCATATCTGCAACTTAATTCTGCTTTCAAGTTTACACTACGAGACATTATGCCATGGGATCGTTGAGGTAATTATGGTGACACATTCTCGTTGACAGTCGATATCGCTTTCACAAAATTCCCGCTCCAATTCATCTATTCACGGTCAACCCTCGTTCACGTCTTGAACCCCCTCGATGTCAAGGGGTCCCTTCCTATCGCGGTTCATCGCGTCTTCAGACACAGCCCAGGCTGGGGGTCGCCTCAAACGCTGATGTTGGTGGTCAACGCCAATACAGACCCCTCCACCCGTCTTTCCAGTGTACTCAAAGTTGCCCGACCTCCCCGTGGCCATATCCCACACTTACCAACACAATTTCCACCCGACTTCTCACTGACCTTTTCTCAAGCAAGTATCACATGCACCGGTAACTCCGAACTCAATACTAGCCCCTTCTACCTCCGATCATCTATCTTCCCCGCTTTCCCTCACTTCCCCACACCTACGCCTGCGTGTGCAAGCTGGCGCCTGTTATCGAGATACGTTTCGATGTCCACTCAGGCTCTGCTGACTGGACGGTACACGTTCAGACATCGTATTGTGATCTTCCCTCCCTTGATCAACCAGTATTCTCCCCATAACACTTCTATCAAAAAGGCCGTAATTATGCGATATCGCCATTGCATGCTGCGTGACACAATACTACAACGGGGCCATGGATCTAACCTAACCTCACGCCGCGTGTCCAAAACGTGTTCGGATGCAACCCCCTAAGGGAACGACTTGTCAACACGATAACAAGATAGGACTACAGTCTTTGACCACTGGTCCACCTTTCTTCCGGCTTCTTTCTCCGGCTGGATCGTCCCGCCCCATCTTTTGGATTTTCCCGCCCTATTGCTGGTGCCTTTTCAGCATTAATTGCCTCGCTCCTCCTGAATGTTTGTGCTCTTCTCATTCATCTTCCGCATTTACTCATATGTATGTGTGTTACCCAGGCACTGAGATTTGTCGACCATTTTCCCAGGCATACATACGCGTTGTGCGTGTGCGTACGTGACTGGTACATACTCTCACCCCATCCCTGGCCAGATTCGTGGCTTATGTATCCTGCTCTCTTTACATTGCAGCCGCGTTCAGAACAACCCAAGGTCATTGCGCTCCTATATCCGAACTATCGACACGTCGGCCTCCATTTGCCTGAGAACGTCAGAAAGCGACCGCTAAGCATGATTCGCTTGAATTCACTGCGCTTTCAGACGTGCCAGGCACGGCATTTGAAGACATCATGCGTACACTCTTCTTTTTTCACCGATCAACTTCACTGAATAGCAAGGTGCTTCCTGTTCGTGCCTTCGGAAGCAAATCGGCATACCCTCGTTTCATGTGCTGGGGGGGCCGCTGACAATACCCTGAGAGCGCTCATGCATTTTTTAGGGTTAACCCTCATCGAATCCCCCGCGTACTAGTCCGTTCGAAGTTCGAACTTGGGAAGTCGCCACTGGCAGGTGGGAATTATCAAAATGGCTGGATCACGTCAGCACTGGTCGATGGCACTCGATCGCTCCACTTGCATCATCACTCCACTTACTCATGTCATTCCCGGGCCCGCATCGGTCTCCAGCACATGTAACATCAAGCACGCGTTGACAACCCGTCTATCGTGACATGAACGATCCGTTCGGAGGGTTCTTATGACGTTGTGCGCGCACAACGTTAATATTCCCGCCGGATCGTTCGTACGTTTATTTTCTTCTATTCTGTGCAACGTTTCTCTGTGCTGTAGAGGCTTTCGGCCGAGGCGCACAAACACCCTCGGACTCTATCCCCGCCCGCCGATCGTGTCATCAAGACCTTACTTTTGGATTTTGGTATTCGCATCCCATTGCACGCGTTCGTGTTCATAATTATATCATGCGTCGATTTCACCTAGGATGACCACGTCATCGACAATGAAAACCGTATGGTATTATTGCATGCGTTCTCTGCTTTTCAAGTTACAAATATTATCGGATGCAGGCCAATTCGGAAACCATGTGCGCTGCGGAACTTTACGCTTGAGAAGTGGTCTATCTGTATCGGGTCCTGGAACGTTTGAAATCTCGCCCCGCCCCTCTTCTCCTATCTCGGGACCCTGCGCAGAATTCGCGTCCTCACGTTCAAAATCGCCTCTTCTCCCCATCTCGACTTGAACGTTCGCTTTCCGAGACTTCGAGAACAACGTTCCGGTGTGTAAACGCAGTGTGCATTCATCTCGCCACGGGCGGGTACGTTGACCATGCGGCTACTACGACGTGTCAATGTGCCATTATGCTGTAGGATAGCCCCGCGGTCGGTACGCTTTGACCAATTTGGCGTCGTGGTCCATTAAAGTTTGGGGGTATGGAAGCCTATGTATACGTGAGAGCATCATGGCATAGAACGGGGCATCATGGCGACGCGGCCTCGAATCTGATCGATGGCTGGATTCAGATTCGTTGCGTTGCCCATGCAATGCGGTCTTCTTGCGCTAACTTTGTTCTCAGAAGCCCCGTTCTGCCGCATGTTACCTGATGCCGTTCCATCTGATGTGGGTAAAAAAACGAGCCCACCCCTGTCCCATCCGCTTGCTCGGCGGTCCCAAAACTTGTCCCGAGTCATCTTGTACACATGTTCGCTTCAGAAAAATCAAATCCAAAAAGTTTCTCAAGAAAACACGCGGTGACTCAGGGAAGCACATGCAGACGCCGACAGGGCTGGCGAGCCAGAGCAGATCGCACAAACTTGGTTGACCCATCAGAAATACGTCGGCACAATAATAAAACAAAAACGCCGTCCCAAACCATCCCCTCTTCTGATCCTCTCCTGCCATTCTCCGCATTATTGATCAAGAACGTGTGGGGTGAGATGTGGGGAAGGGTCACTTGTCCAAGTCACATGCGTTCCAGGGGATGCCTGTCGGCCGCACTGACAAATATCTTAATGTTCCTTAGTGCCTGCCGTTCCCGTTCTGTCAAAGTGACCGGTGAGATTGGTCCTGACAGGCCATGTGATGCCAACGACGTTGGTGGGAGAGCCTGGGAGGAAGAGTGGGTTTCATTTGCAAATTCGGCGAGCGTCGCACTCAGTTTGGATGCGAGGATAGGAAGATATCCACGTTCGGTATTCGTGTGGCCACCTAAAGGGTCGTCGGCAATTCGCGCGGGTACACCGTCAATAAGTCAGACACCCGGTACCGCGAGTGACAGCGTCAGCAAGTTCCTCAACGCCATGAACAAGGACAAAGGTAAAGGGGAGGGTGTAACTTTGAAAGTCCGGGAAAGGAGAAACACTTACAAAGCACAACGTATCTCCCGGCTGCGACTGCTGCCAAGACTTCATGCTATATCACGGATAGATCAGCAAAGTCATCTTCGCATGATAGCATCGCCCACATGACGTGGCAAAGCGGGGGCACCGACCAAGGCCCAAAGCGTACACGAGAAAAAGGGCGGTAGAGGAATACGAAAGGACTTACATGGGTCATTTCACCTGTGAAATAGACGTCTGCATCCACGCCATCCAGTACAGAACCCCCAG
>JBBPOC010000928.1:0-12603 GCA_038091235.1 Tylopilus rubrobrunneus | reverse complement strand
GAATTTGTCGAGGAAGTTTCGTAAAAGTGGCGTCTGAGGAATGACAGGGCATATACATATCACCGAGAGACTTGGATTCTGGCTGAATCCATGCATCCGCTAACTCCCTGCGGGCCTCCGAACTGTCCGGGTTTTCGCAGAAACGAGACCAAGTCTCATATCGAGATTGGTGCTTTGCTCCTTCATGTGCCCAGGTCGGGGCCAGTCGTTGAATTTCGCTCCATGTTTCGCGTATCGCCCAGTGTAGGATGTCGGTCGTGGTGACGGGGATGCGAGGACTCTCCTTTCCGGTTAATGCGCGGATTCTTCGATCCACGCCAAGAGGCGCGAAAAACATGACGCTGTGGCCGTTCCCAAGCTTACGCATCCGCATGCACCCTGTCGATGATTGAGGGAGACCGATCTCGTAATGGGCTTGTACGCACCTTGGACCAAGCGATCTTTCGTTACTTTGTGTCCCAATGTGACCGCTGCGCGGAAGCCGCGAGGTAATTTGAGGTCTGTACCCCTTGTATGAGCGTGGTCCAAATATGTAACGCATCGGTGCAGCTGCTGAGCGAGGGGTGACGATGACAGGGGCTGCGTGGTACCATTTCTAGTGAGAATCATCATGTGATCATCTTCGTCGAAATATATGGCTCCAGCAGTCTCGGTGGATAGGGTAAAGTCTAGCCATGCCTGAGCAAGCTCGAGATTGGAGAGATCGAATACTTGCGCGCCGACGTCTAGCAGGACACGAATTTTGGGACTCTCGGCGACTATCACCTTGAGGAGTGTACGCGTGTCCCATCGCTCATCATTCTCGTCGGCTGTCACCACGTACGAAGAGTTCTCTGGGTGGAGAAGATAGGCAAGAACCTTCGCATTCGTCCCCAACTGATGAAGGTGATAGGGATCGTCTTGAACAATGGAAGTGGGTAGGAGATACTGAGTGTCATTGGTCCCTGAAAATCCTGATATTCGGTTCAGTCCTCGAACATCGAAAACCGCTGGCGCAGGGAGAATAGAATTATGAAAACATACTCACCAGTGACAAGATGATTCTTTACTTCCGCTAGATCCCAGGCTGAGCCTGAGAGCCTCTGACGAAATTCTTTTGCATATTTTGGGAACACGACCTTGGAAAGGTACAAATCTATTGCCCTTTTATTGCGAGAGAACAGAGGGACAAGGTGGTTGTTCCATTGATCAAAGGATCCGATGTTGACTCCATCGAGTTTCTGAAGATAATCTGGCAGCGATGCGATATCGTAGTCCTTGACCCACAGGGCATAATCGGAAGATGGATTGTCCTGATCTAGTAAAAGTTCAAACGACGTTTTGAGCTGATCCTTTTCGAGTCCCCCATAATAGTAAGAGAGACAGGTGAGCAAGAGGGTAATGTCTGGGTGTCCAAACTCTGCCGTTTTTGTAGGCACGTCCTTCGCACGGTATGGGATAGCAAGCATGGTGCGCGCCCGGTCCAGGCCATAGTCTACACGCCACCTGCGCTGCGTGAGAGCAAACAAAAGGATATCGTGGGCCAGGAGACCGCGCACGAGAAGTAGTGAATCCCAGGTGGTCGTTTGACGAGCAAATCGTTCTACCGTCTTGGCAATATCCGGGCGGATGTTCTTGTTCAAAATAAACTGGCGAATCGCTCCTGTGAGCCCTAGCACAGAATGGAAGGTGATGTTGGACAGCTGAGCATCCAATATACTCTCGGCAATCAGCGATGCTAGTTGTTTACCACCCTCGGCCCGCAGAACGTGAATATGAGGGAACGATCCAGGTGAATGGACGTCACATTGTAGTGCGCGCGAGCTGGGAGTTGAAAGGAAGCCTGCATGTTGTTTCACGAGCTCGAGGACTTGCTGAACAATTATCCATCGATCAGGGGATCCTTCAAGTGGTTGCTGGTGGCCAATGGCGTGGATCAGCTGGAATTGGGGACGTAGCACATCATCGCTCTCGTCGATGATATATCGTGCATGTTTTTCGATAAAGCCCTGGATCTCCAGAAGTTTACTATCCCGCTGGCATCGCAAATCTTCGTCGTCGTCGCTTTCCAAGTCAGTCTCGTTTGATTCCTCCTCTCGGGGAGAATTTCCAATCATGAAGGAAGCATAGACATTGTCAGGTAACTGTCTCCAGTTTGTCAATCGGTGCAAAACCACAAGCATTCTCAGCATGCTCACTGATTTCATGAGATTACATGTAGTAATCACTTGCAGAACGCGATCGAAACCTTGTTTTGCAACAGCTGAAATCGATTTTCCCCATCTCTGCCAATTGGTGGGAGTCGACTTCGTCTTTACTCTGAGCCTCTCCGAGTCTTCGAGTAATAGTGTCTCCACGCAAGCAAGCTTGAGGGATAAAAGATGCTCGGGTTGAGTGACAATAATGCCATGCTCATCCCTACAATCGGATAGCAGCTTGTGCAGGTTTTGAATCTTCCAGTGTGGGTTCGAGTCGGTATCTGGCTCCATATCGCCCCGGGAGAAGGTCAGGTCGTATATAGGCTTGCCAATTAGCCCACCAAGACGATCTCTAAGGACCTGTTTGGTTTGTGGTATTAATTCCTTCGGCACAACGACGCAAACCAGCTGATCACCATCCGCAAGGGCTACTGCACAGAGAGGGGTGATGACCGACGTTTTTCCTTCGCCCATGCTGACCTGCAAGACGGTGTTCTTGCGCGAGCGAGGAGATATCATTTCCTTTGCGACTTTGGCCTGTACACCCCGGACGAGGAAGTTGCCTTGCAGCTGAATATCCAATTACAGGATATCAGATGGTGCGGATGTCACTATATTGGCGAACATACCTGAATTAACAGCCAATCTGGGTACTCCGCGGGATCCCAGCCATCGCATACATCGTTCTCCAGTTCATTGTTCAGCTCTTCCTTCGACTCGTCCAAGGAAAGCTGGAGGAGTCTTCGCGCCCTCTGAACATCTAGTGCGAGTAAAGCCAAATATATCAGGCACTTCTTCCAATTCTCTGGGGGTTTTATTGGCGAGGTGGACGCAAGACATCGAAAAAGAATAAATGGTGTAATGCGTGGCCATTGACCGCATTGATCGGAAACCTGGTCGAACTCCGTGAGAGGGCGTAGAGCATCCTTGACCGTCTTGAGGCTATCCGTATAGGTATTTCTGCACTGCACATAGTGTTGACGGAGCCTCTCTATGCTATGTTTGCAACTGATACCCCAGGAAGTGCTGTGACCGCCAGTGAGATGCAATGTCTGGAGATGATCCGCACTGCCACGAAGTCGAGAAATGTATTGGCTGCGGAATGGTGCTTCTGGCTCATTTGTCAACAGAGATGAAACCAATTGACGAAGTGGATCGATATCAGGAGGCTGTGAGAGACCCGAGGAACCAGCGTCATAAGGAGGCAATGTGTTGCGTTCGGGTAGATTGGGCGGTGGTCGTTCGTGAAGCAATTGATCCAGTAATATCACGGACCCTTTTCTGGAGGACTGTAGTGTGGCAGAGACTTCGGATGGAAAAAGGTACGCCTCTCGCAAACAGTCCTGTTCATCATATTCCAATCGGAACCATGGCAGCGACGCGACAGTGATGTTGAAGTTGCTGCCGAGCCTATGAGACGCGAATTCTATCAGGGGACTGCTCGTGGAGTCACAGCAGTCATAGGGATTTTGTCGAGTGCCAGCTAGCCATATAAGAGACAATGCTTCCTCTACTCCTGTTCGACCCGTCAGCGGATCGGGCCTTAACCCACAGCGGGTGTCGTAATGCAAGCGAGCAAGGGAGAGCGCGCCGTCCAAGCCGGCAGTCCCTTTCAAGCAGCCAAGCTCTGCATCCACTTGATATGAATATATGACTTTTCCAGCAGAGCGTTGACACGGAATGAGGATGCGCTTTGGAATGAGATTTGCCTCAATCTGAGCCTTCGGGCGAAGAACAAGCCGATCGAAAAGGCCATACAGTGTCCCCACGTCTTGTTTTTCGTCATACACCATGGCCTTGAAATCGCGGGACTCGAGATGGCCGTCCTCATTGACGAAAAACGACAAACCATAGTCAGGTAAAGTGATAGACAGCCGATATGACGGGGAAGGTTGAGTTGTTATGTGAGATAGGGACGCGGTGATAAGCAGATTATCGGGATTACTGAGAAACCTGAAGTGGCTTGAAGCAATCGTCCAGGTTGGGCTGTGCTTGTCCACAAGCAGTTCGCTCCCTTTCATAACAAAAGATTCTTGTGGCTTGAGATATATTTTCCAGTTTTCCGATGATTGTTTCCATGGTTCTGCAATAGGTCGTATCTCGACGACGGATGTTGACCGATTCAACCAGTGAATGTGACCTTTGATGAGTGGGTATGGGAGGTCGCCCTGCAGTTTTTCACGAGGAACCAGCTCATGGATTTCATGGGTGTCTGTGTTTTGAGTACGAAAGACGATGGCGCTGGATTTGCTGTCGCATCGGATTGCAAAATGGATCTGTGCCAATCAAAGAACTGGTTCCGGGTCCATAAGATGAATGAAATCAAAGGGCTTACACGGGAGCTATAGAACAGAGAGACCGTGACAAAATTCATTCCCTGCATATCGGAGGGAACGACCATCAAGCCGAGCTGAAGATGCTAACGCTGAGTAACCTATATCCCGAGGACAGTTGAAGCATCACACACCTTGCCAAAGAGTTCATTATATGTTGGGTTACTTGTTACATCGCTTGGGAGCTTGTAACCCAACGGCTGACCATCCACCAATAGTGATCCATCGAGGAGGTTGATATGCACCATTTGCGAGTGTCCGTCTCCGCTTGGCGCAGTTTCACATACCAGCCACCGAGAGTTCGGTGGCTGCAGTGGCTCCCATCGGAGTGGGCTCGGTCGATATCCAGGCCAAACCATCTGGACGGCACGGTCAACACCAAGATCCGAGGTGTCAGCCTGAATGGCATCTCTCAAGCCCTCCTCGAGAATAAGAGAGAGACGACAATCCCTTTCCAAGAGGATTTCAGTGAACGAAGTACGGGCTGACGAGCTAGAATCAACAATGTCTCAAAAGTAACTTGGAAGTAAATCATACTTGTAGATGGACTTTGCACGATTGTGCGAATGATCATGGCACATGAAAGAGCAGCATCAATATCCCGGGGAGAAAGAAAGAGTTTGTGACTTATGGCGCTGCCTACATCGAATGTACTTCGACAGACGGCAGCCACGTCTCTCAAAAGCTCGCGATCGCTTTCGTTCATAGGTGACCGTCTCACGTTGTAGAGTGACTCGTGTACCCAGTCAAACGTCTTCTTGCGGACGTTCCGGAGAAGTTGAAAAGCCCGCTCCGAGATGTCTGTAGCGGATCTTGAAGCGAGTAGTGCGGCAAGTGAGGAAATTATGGCCATAGCCGGAACGTCCATCGAGCCCTGAATGATGCCGGCGAACAAGCTCTCGAGCTCGTCCAGGAGCACGTGACAGAAGGAAGGATCTTGTATTTCTCGATGCCACGTTAAATCTCCTGTGCAGTCGGTTTCCCCGACCTGACCCGAAGCTTGAGCGAATAATATATATACTTCTGGGTGACGAAAGCAGAGGGTCCTGCTCCGCAACTCGCGCAACATATTGAGCCACTGAAGTGAGCCTCCGCTCCGAAATTGTGCAAATGCGATGAACTCGTGAAGGGAAAGCTCCGGATCATGGTGTCGGTGGGCAGCCAACACACTGTTAGATGTATGCGTGGTGTTGTCGAGATACTTCTGCAATATCGAATTTGACTGGCAATATGGTCCAGATGGAAGCTGAAAGGGTGCCATGCAAGCCAACAGTCTAACGCAATGATTGCAAACATAGTATAACTCATTCCAGCGCCGAGGAGGAGGACTTGAATATAACAAGTGTGAAAACCTGCGGCCTAGAATGCTAGGCTCCAATGCAGGCAAATTGTAGACCTGTATGTCTCCTTGAGATGGCATACCCCGTAGTTCGAACCACGGGCAAGAGATCAGACAGGTGACAGAAAGCCACCTGTCAAAGGATGCTGGACAATGCAATTCGAACACCACAACCTTGGCGAATGATGGCTCGGGAGGTAGTGCATCATGAATACGGGCTGCGAGACACTGAAGATCTGGGGAATTGTCGTAGTAGCGGCAAGGGAAGCTGTCTTTGGTGAAGTCATTCGAGAACACCGACCATCCTGCGTGCGCCCGACTGTGCCGAGCAATGAGGTACTGATATGCACGACTGAAACGGTGAATGCTGAGAGCATCACGAAGAACCAACCGACAAAGAAAATCCGTGACTACCCCCGGCGAGTAGTCTGCCAGAATGGGGATCTCTTTGATGGTGAGCTTGTCAACAGCGATCCAGAGCTCCACTACCGTCAAGAACATGATGGAAAAATGATCTGGACTGTAAACATATTTTTCCTGCGCGAGGGGGTGATACCGATGTACCAGTCCTGCAAGTTGTTCGCATGCTCTGTCGACGTGATCTGTGACGCGAGCAAGCCAGTCATCAAGATCCTCCCACACAGCCTGTTCGACGTCATATAGCAGAATGCAAATGTCATCAAGATGCGAGGATTCCTCTGCAGAAGAGGCCGAGAGGCAGTCGGGATGGGACAAAAACTCTTCGAGAGTGTTTCGAACGCGACAGTTGGGGAGGAATGGCGCATGTGGAAGATCGCTAGCAAGGTTTGCGAGTGAGGTCGAAATGTACTCGTGGGTGTCAGAAAGGGGAGACCGGGTATCTTTGAAGGGCTCGAGCTGAGAAGGGTCCCACGGTGGGGATACGCATGGGGTAAGCTGTGAGTCCTGCCACATTTCATCAAGGGTGTGTGCAAGATTGGTGCACGTGGCCAATACGATGCCATAAAGCCACTGTGGGACAGAAGAGCCAAGTTTCCTGAAGCGTCGGAGGATCTTGGCTGACATTGAATGAAACTGATACCCGTCAAGCTCGACGTTGGCTGCATAATCCGCGACCTGACATAGGAAGAATAATAGGAATTCTTTGTAAACGCTGTGCCCGCGAGGAAAACGATCGAGGGACGAGTAGATTGTATGCCTAATAAGAAACCACAGCACTGAACGGGACCATCCCAGAAGGCCGCCATGATGAGGCCGTCGGAGACAATGATGAGGCCGTTGGATACTTGAGGGACTGTAACGCTTGGAAACGTATTGGGGCTGAGGACAGCCGACACCGAACGATTTGAAGATATCACGAGGGCACGGGGCTTGAGACCCGCCAGAGAAAGAGCTTGCGACTTCGTGCCGAAAGTGCACATTGTCGAACGTTTGATTTGGGATCTCGAAAACAGCGAATGTCGAGGGGCGGAATCTCTCCAGCAGCTCGCACAGGATACGGTGATCATCCTTCCGAAAGATTGTCGGGACTTCCCAGCCATGATCATCGGGTAATATAAGGATATCTAAATGTTCTCAGAAAGATATTGACGATAATGAGCCTTAGAACCCACCCCCGACTGTCATTCCAGCAAACTGTCTAATAGCACAGTCCTGGAGTGTCATCTTGTTGGCGACCTCACAGATGTCTTGCAAATTCTTCAACATCTTTGTGACGTGCAGCCAGTGGGGCTTGAGAGTGTCGTCTATGTATTCGTTGTAGGCACATGCAGCAACATGCACCGCATGAGCCAGCGCACGGGTTCGTTCCTTTCCATGGTCATCGTATTCGGGGTGGTACACCGGGAAAAAGATGTGGTCAACCACGTATGTTAACCCCGAATAATACGGGGACTTGTCGTCGTCGAAGAGACCAGCGAGCATACAAGTCTAATATCGATGATGGCGGTGAAGGGTGAGATGCAAAGTCTCGAGCCGTCGTAGGAAATTCGGGTGAACTCGGGAAGCACATGTTTCCATAGCGCGGAAAATCCGGACGCTAAGTACGAGCACCTTCCCAGAACGGCTCGAGTAGGAAAGTATATAGGAGGAAAGAGGCTCTATAGACTCTACGGAAACCGCTTGCTCAACCCATCATAGATCAAGAATATAATCGCACTGCTCGGTATAGACCTGGCCACCGTAATCCCACACCCCGCATAAAACCCCCGAATGCCCTGCGCCCGATACATCGCCCGCGCCGTCCCCCAAAACGTCGGCCGTGCCTTCCCTTTCCCGCGCGGACGCAGCTCCTCCTCGGTCTGCATCGCGCTCTTGATCGTGTCCGCGGGGAAGAGCGAGAAATTGAACACGGCCCCGGCGCACGCGCCCGAGACGGCGGACTCCCAGGGCAAGATGTCCTTGCGCGCGAGGGGCACGCCGGTGCGCGTCGCACGCCGCTGCACGAGGGACGTCCCGACGAACTCCTTGCACGCGAACCACGCCGCGCCGCCGCCTGTCTCTCGGATGAGCGTCCCCGTCTGGCCGAGCCATAGCCCGCGTAGACCGTCGTTCCGGATCACGGACATGAGGACTGCGATGGGGCCTGGGAGCGACTGCAGTCGGGGCTTGGTACGCGCTGCTGCCGTCGCCGCGGACGAGGTCGTTGAGGTCGTTGCGCTACCCGAACGCGCAGGGTCAGGTGCCCCGTGGACGTCTACGGCGAGCATCTGCACCTGCATCTTGCACTTGACGAGCTCAACCGGTGTCAACACGAAGCTCGTGATTGCGCCCGCACCCGCGCCCGCCAGCGCAAGCTGAGCGAGCGGGAGATCCTGTGCGGGCGGACGCCCGGTGGCCCACCGGATCGCGCGCTGGAGCTGGCTGTACGACACGAAGAGGGACGCATTCTCGACCATGGCGCCTACGACCGGCGCAGGCAGGCCCTGCAGCATCCATCAGTCGCTCAGCGAGACCCGACACGGCGCCGAGGGAGACGTACACGATAGAGCCCGCGCACGCCCTCTTCTTGGAACGTGCGGACGAGACAGTCGAGGGGTCCTTTGAACCGCGCAGAGGCGTCCAGCACTTGCGACTGGAGCCGGACCTTGGTGAGATCAAACGGGTGTTCAAAGACTTTGGAAATTATTCCTGCAATCTAAATACAAGTAAATGTGGGATCCGTAAGTAGTGAAAACAGGAGACGAACGACATACGCTTCCAAAGGTGATGTCCTTGACCGCACGTAAAGCGGGTGAACCAGCGTGTGCGTCGTCGTGGGTCACGGTCATGGTGGTGGTGGTGGTTGAAAAGAAAGAGAGAGAAGGAGGTGCGTGCTATTGCATTACTTGAATAGCCTGGGACGACCAATCCTGTGGAGTCAGCCGTACATCGCGCGAAACTTTTCCTGCGCTGAAAATGCTGGTCTCTCTTCTTCGGACTAGCCCATCTGGTTGCCGATCGGATTTCGGCTTAGAATTTCCCACACAACATACCCTCCAAATTAGGTTTCAAGTCGGAGCCCTCGTAACGTAGTATGTCTATCATAAATCCGAGGGCGATGAATCTATAGGCACCAAGGCCCTGAGTAATAACGTGGGTTCGCGTCTAACTCTCCTCCGCGCCCGTGGGTATCCGTCTAAAGATATTACGTGGAACGCCATCCTCTTGAATAACTGTCACTTGCTTGAGCGTATAACCATGCCTTGCGGGTATCCACCAGAAGAATATGATCCAGTACACAACGCCCAGCAAACCTACAAAGAGCGCACCGACGACATGTGACTAGAGTGCGGTATTAGTTTCGTGTCTCTGAGATCCGACGGAGAGTATCCTCACGTAATATGAGAGATGTTTGTATGGCTCGTGGCCGGCGGATGGGGGGATAACAGGCACGACAACCAAAAAGACGTTGGAAAGGAAGAAGAACACCACCGCAATCTTGTACGCTCGAAATGGGGGGTTCCATTGGTACGACTTGAATGCATCCGTATACAACATCAGTAGTCCCCCCGACACAAGCAGGTTGAACAGCGCAAGGGGGTAGGAAGAGTCTAGCAAACAGCGATGAGAACCACGATTAGCAAGTCCACAATGTATACTTACAATTGACGATGAAGAGATACGCATCCCCCGGCGGCGCCAACGCCATAAGCAGAACCGAAATTAGGTATTGCGCGAAAAGTCCGGAAAGTGGTGCATTGAACGGCTTGTTGCTCGCAAAGAACGACGAATACGGGAGAACTCCCTCACGTCCGAGCTCCTGGACGACTGGTAACCGACGTGAGGCATTTACATCGTAACAATGAAAAGACTATACCTCTGCCTTGGGTGAACAAGATCGAGAGGAGATTCCCAAGCATGGAAAACGCAATCACGACACTGAGCACCTACCACACCACGAAATTCAGAACGTCGACATAGAATCGAATCACCCTCACCCTTTCTGTTGCAGGCCCAAAGAGATTACGAAAGTACAATGCACTGATGGGAATCAGACACATCATGTGAACCACAAGAAACACTCTTACGCAGGGATGGTACCTCCATTCAGCATGTCCGCTCTGGACACGACACCAAAGTAAGCCACGTTCACAGCCAAATACACAACCGCCACGGAGCACATGGCCAGTGGTGCCGCACGCTTGATCGTCCTCACAGGATCGCGGACTTCAGACAAGGCATAGTTGGCGTTCGAATATCCAATGTAAGACCTGAGCGCGATCAGCCAATTCAAAGAAAAGAAAGAATACTGCCTACCAAATAACGTTGTACATTCCAATCGTGAATGCATTGATGCCAGAGTTGGACCCTTCCCAAAACGTCTTCCACGTGTAATTGTTCGGCGGGTCATATTGCTCCCCGACGGCGAACCCAGGTACGCCAGCCAGACTGAGGAGCCCGGACCCAGCAATCAGCACCAAGACGATCAGCTTGAATGCACCGAGCGCGTTTTGAAGTTTCAGACCAAAGTTCAAGAACGCGCCGTGCACGATGAGGCAGAATGTCGAGCACAGGAATGCCACGAATCGAACGTTTGTCGGCGTCCGCTCATACGCCAGAGCATGGAGCGCGTCTGACATGCATGTCAGAATCTTCAAGGCGATGTCAACACCAAATACTGACATTCTCCAAAAGCAACGCTTCCGGCTGACATCCAACCCTACACCAACGTCACGAAGAGCAGGACGATACAGGAAAGACGCTCACGATGAACACACCATACGTTGCGTACACACACGTCGTTAGGAACGCCGGACGCCGAAAGACGTACTCCATATACGTCTTTTCTCCACCGCTCCTCGGGAGACCCTGCACAACCGCGTGACGTTGAACGACCGCATCGAGAAAGCCACGAAGTACCGTACCGTTCCGAATTCGACGTACACTGCTGTCCCAGTGGCGGCGACCATCGCCCCGAGTATCCACATGACAAACGTCATCCCGACGCTGCCCGACGAGTTGAGGATGATGCTGGGAGCTGCAAAGACACTAGCACACGGTCAAGGGTGTGCTTCACTCGTAGAAACGGGGGGACGTACCCCGTTCCGATCACCCTGTTGAAGATGAGGGACGCAGCGCTGAGCATTCCTAGAATACGACGGTTTGCGGGCGGTGTTGCACGACAGGTGGGGTGAGAACCTACCGAGCTGACGTTTGTTGTCGGGGACGTCGTCTGCGAACGATCTAGCGTTGGGCGCTGGCACAACCGTCAGTGGTTGCGCAGGGCCTCAAGTCGCCCAGTGGTGCGCACCATGCTCGACGTCTTGTTCTCGCGCGAGGGGTGCCTTGGCCGGTACGTGAGAACGCGACTGCTGCAGAAGCGGTTCTGTCTCTGAGCTCGGTGGCCCCGTCGACGAGGAGGAGGCTGGGCTGTCGTAGAGCATGGTCACTCCGAGACCAGAGGGTGTGCCAATTCGGCCAGTGTTCGCACCATCGTGAGCTGTAAGCGAACGGAGTTGGAATCACGGGTCTGTGAAGCACGCCGCCATTCGGACATTGGCTATCGGATTTCGGCTTCTATTACCATGGTGCATGGATGGATCAGCAGTGTACATGTTACGTGCAAATGTAGGGCCGGGACCATGCATCTAACTCTCCGCGACCTTGGGTATCCGTCCAAAGACATTACACAGAACTCCATCTTCTTGAATGGCTAAATCATCGTAATACATGATGGTCACTTTGACAAAGCACAATGAGACTGTGAACGTTTTGAATCAGCTTATCGCAGCAAGAACGTCTCTGAACGTGCGATCAACGCGAAGTAGGGAATCTGGTAGCTACATTCGACCACCCTCGTCCAGGCTCGACCCCGTGACCATGGTATCACCGGGTTAGACGTGACTTTGTGACACAGTTGATCACATACACCTTGCGATACTTCACCGCATCGGGTCAGGTGCAAGACCCGTCTGTGACCTCTGGCGCCTTCAAGTTCGTCCAGACTCTCACGAGCCCCGCGATCGCGAATCACCGTAGTCTGTAGATAACTGGGGCGACTCAGCGTGAGCCATTTTCTCGTTCATCCATCCCGAGTTCACCACCGCTTCCGGGGTGTCGTGGGCAAACGACTCAACACCTGGTTAAACCACCACAACCACTGACAGTACGTACATTCTCTTCAGGTGGCAGACTGACTCGGATATGCCACCCAGTCGTCTTCACCACAGCATGGTGCAAAGTTCCAATCCATGATCGAACCACAGTGGTCCAACTTCCTCCGTTTCGTTGGCTCGCACGACCACAAGATCACGGAAACCATCTGCCTCCTCCTGGTTAGCTTTGCCAGCCATCT
>JBBPOC010000927.1:0-12603 GCA_038091235.1 Tylopilus rubrobrunneus | reverse complement strand
AGGTTCGACACAGTGGGTGGTTTAGCCAAAAGACCTTGCAGGCCGGCAATGGTGAAATTGACAGAGAATGCAATGTCTGTCAGTGACAAGACGCCGACAGCAGTGGAGGCGGCGGCATTCGCAGTTCCCGATAAGACGAGGGTTTGTGAACTCGCCGAAGTAGTGATAGCGACGAAATTGTTGAAGGCGGAATTCTTGGTTGCGAAAACAGCGAAAGGCACGTCCGAAAAAGTCAGGTGGATGATATGAGTCTGTACATCGGTGGTGCTTGGTGCTTCGCGAATGTCAAGTTCGGCGAATGACGCTTCGTGGCCCGGGAAGCCAACTGTAATCTTCGGTGAAAGTGACGTGATATCGATGGGGAAAGCAAATGGAAGGGTGAACGCGGCGATGGTCGCATTGCTACTTGACATTGGATCATATGCCGTCGCTTGCGTGAATAGCAACTTCAACTGTTCCAAGGCAATTGACTGAAGGACGTTGAGTTTGCCTCGATTGGGTAGTGAAGTCTTGATGTGGAGGGATTGTATCGCTTCATTGAGCCATGTGACCTGATGGTCCTCAGTAACATGCGAGGAACATGGCTATCACACGTACATCGGTTGGTCCTGCGCTTACCGCCCGACCTGTAACCTCGGTATTCATTCCATGAACAAAGTTGTTAAAGATCGCCGATACCGCAGCCAAGCCTTTGGGAGTGCTCTGTGGGATGAGCCGACCAGCAAGGAGCAGTGACAACGTGGACTGAGGCGCAAAGATAAACGACGACGACGACGATATGGGCGCAATCTCGATACCATCGGTATACGTATTGAAAGCGATGGAACTCAGCTCGATACCGACTTGGGAGGGCTAGTGTTCCAAAGTCAGCCATAGATGGTCACTATCAGGTAGCGTTTGCGCACATTTGTCACCGTGGATTGGATTGTCACGTGGATCCCGCCTGAGAGGTCATTGGCGGGTAAGTCGAACGAGTCGATCGTAACTCCATCTTTGAGTCCATTAAATCCTTTGAGGGTGACAACCTTGGTCGGTAACGAGATCCCTGGGACCCCAATGCCTGCAACGCAAGTCTCAGAGGAGGTTCCTGTTCACATCTCAGGAAGACGGACCAAGTGCAGTCACTATTGAAACGTATGAGTATTCGTTCATGTGTTATCGAATTGACTCTTACCAGTGAGATTTTCTCCAGAGATCTCCCATTGGAACGACTCTTCATTCAACAGTACCTTAATGAAACTCGTGAGCACGTTCACGTCCGCCACCTTGAAAGTAGTCTGGACATTGAACATGGCTCCGACACCGCCCACAACATCGACATCATCCATAGGCAGGTTACCAAGACGTTGTCCATTCCAAGAAACGGTCAAACCATTTTCAAAGGAGATGGTTGCGTCAACTAGAAAAACATCGGTCCATGTTATATGTCATTAGTGGGGTAATAGTCTCACCAGGTCCTACATTGGTGATACTTGCGTCAAATTGAATCCCTAATTACTCACTCAACCAAACGTGTCTGGATTATGATGAAATCTACATTACCAAAGGATGTCTGTTGAGGGTTCGTTATCAGGACGTTGTCGACGCTGGTAAGTCCTAAAGTCAATAAAAGATATCTAATGACCGTCATGCGTACCCAAGCACACATCCAGACACGATATCCTTCACAGCTGGCCGCGCCAACGCAGAGAGAGCCATGTTGAGTGTCGAGCTAGACGGAAGGGATGAACCACGGTATGTTAGCTATCCATAGTTCTGACTATAGTGTAGGTAGTGGCTCACCTCGGTCGTGTGAGAATGAGACTGAGGTGTCCGTCGGAGCGAAAAGGACAGCATATATACTAAGCAGCACGTGTAGTAGTAGGTACATCGGTGCTGCTGATTGGGACAGTGACGTGGAATAGGGAAGAGGGTATTACCACTTACAGACAGGAAATCCTTAGAACGTGTGTCAATGTAAAATGGCGTGGAGCGAGGTCGCTGGTCAGGTGGAGAGATGGCAATTGAGATTGTAGCTCAGCCACCATTGCCGCCGCGATTCTGAAAAAAGCCTAGCGATGAACCACTTGGTCCTCATTTCCAGCGAGGAAGATAGAACAGACGCGGATTGGTAGATGCGATCAGCCACTGAACGGACTTGGAATAGCTGCCAGTAACCATCACACCCGGGCCCGATGATCAAGTTGGGGTAAGGCGTTCCGGAAAAGGAGATGTTGACAAGCGCAAACTCTGACTCACACTAGTGGCACTGACCAACGTCGACAGCCATCCCATACCGCTGGCTTAACACAGCTCTAGACACCCAATAATTCTCGGACTCGGAGCTCCGTCGCGGCGCGCGAAGAGCGTACTACGATGACTCGGACATGCTGGACGACAACTCAACTTGGACGGAACGGTTCCTCCTGCCAGTGTCCATTCCTTCTTCATCCGTACCGCACGGGGCACTACCTTTAATGTCACATAGAGGATGACTCAGAAGCTCTTTCGCGAGTCTTTGAAACCTCGTGTTCAAACCAAAATACTGTGCCGTACATGATTGTGAGCCAAACCCGCCCAAGGTCCACCTACGCTTATCCTCATGGAGAGTCGTGCGGAGTATCCCCTCAGAAATGATTCCTTCGACGGATCAAGTGTGCTCAAATATTTCTTATCCAAGACTAGTACTAACCAACATGCTGCCAGTGGCGTGGGTGGCATACAGGGAGAGCCAGCTCCGATATCACGGGCAAAGCGGGCCAATTTGGGCTTCAGGCTGTCAACGTACGCGAACTCACTCCAAGTGGTAAGCTGGTTTCTTGGCTTCCTAGACATATTTGCAAATTATGACATGTTCTATTTACTTCAAGGGTCTCATTGTCCTTATCGCCCTCGTTTACTTGATCGTAACCTTGATCCATGTCACGGCCGCACGACTACCCTCATTATGCACTCTAACCTGCTCGGAGTCAGATTTGCAGAGGAAAGTGGTAATGCGCGGTGATTTGCGAGCCGTTTTCGATGCATTGATCGCACCGTGGATGACTGATGTTGATGGAGAGGATCAATTTACTCTGATTGTGGAGGGGAACCGATGATATCGGGAGAAAGGATGAGAATATCGTCATAAACTGCTGAGCGTCAACGACCCTGGAGGATGACGGAGCCACTTATCGAAGCAACTCTCCACTGCGAACGCTGCGATGCGCTTGGGCGAAGGGGATTGATCGTGGCGGTAAGCTTTGCTTCTAACCCCCCCCCCCCCGCTGTTACCCCTATTCTCGTCTAGGCCCTCGTGCCCAGACTAGCCCGGTCGGTTGGGCTGATGACAATTAGGCACCACTCTTATCTACACGCAACTGGAAGGCTCTCCGCAGAGCAATTGTGGTGCGTACTCGCCTGTCCTACTGCAACTCGGGTCGTTCTACTCCTTCATGGTTCTACTCCAGTCGTTGCAGTCGGTCGAAGAAGTAAGCACAGTCAATGCCCACTTGCTATCTCCCTGCCCATATTCACACGCCGGTCACAGCTGAACCGAGGAACAGATGCCGAACTGTAGGCAGATTAATAGAACCACTCATTACGCAATTCGATTTAGCGTGTGCTCCACGAGGCATACTGAGGCTGTACTTACTCCAGAACCTTGCCGCCAAGGATGGACCGTGAGACGAGATCCACCTCATGAAGTTGCCTCGTTGTGATTGCAATGTAGGTAGAGAACCCGTGCGTTGATCCGGGAATGCTATACGAATATGATACAGGTCACCAGGCCGTCGCAATATTCGGGTGTGGGATAACGAACCCAAATGGCCCCGTAATGTCGCCGTTGGTGCGCAGAAAGAAAGCGCGCAGAAGGTAGCGATTTGCCAGACTGAGATTTGCGCATAGTCGGGGTAGACGTGAACAGTGAAACGGGGGGAGGAAAGAAGGCGCACCAGATCGATTGTCATTGGAGATAGGCTTGGCGTTATGGAGCAACTTGTACAGCACGATGGACGGGAGATCTACTCGGACGACGTCAATGAACAGAGTTTTAGCTGGTCTCTCGGCCGAAGTAACATTCGCGTCCACTTCCTCTCTACTTGAAGTATCTCTCCCCAAATGCTTGTCGAAGAAGGTTTGTGTACAAATTCTTCTGACTGACTTTGCAAAGCACCGTGCTTCTCTTGGAAATTTGACCCTCGACGCACCCATCTTAACACTTGACGATGTACCGCTTCATTTCTGCCCTTTTCAAGCATCATCGTGGTTCTGATGTTGCCATTGCAAAGACCACCCCTGCTCATCTATGCATCCGACGAGACCACTGGGTATCACCTTTCCTGGGCCCACGCTCCGCTTGATGAACTAATCGATGCTCTCCGCGATGTCCCGTTAGATGTTACCTCTGCACCTGGTTCAATGGCCGTTCGCGGCGCAAAACCTATTCTGACCTTGTCGATTCTTGCTCGTGTACGATTTCTCGATTGTACTATGGGGTATGAATTCATCAGTGACAAATTAAAGCTTTTTTGAGTCGGGGACTTGGCTTATGTGCGCCGCTACGATGTGCTTACACGCCTGGAACGTCACGGTGTACCTGCCAAGCGAGGGGGAATGTCGTGTTTTCCGCAAGGGTTGAGGTATGAAAGACAATGTACCTCACCTTGAATTTTTCCTGGTGACGAGCTTTGGGCTTACTGTAACGAGCTTGTCACGTGTTGACCTGTACCCTGCTGCAGAACTGAGAAATTCGGAAAGACCGTATTAGAAGGAGTCAACGGCATTGCCCGAGCGAATGGGGCTCTTAGGTTCCAGTGACCGTGATGACAGATGAACTTGGATAGGATCCGAAACTCTGGTCGTTCAAGTTCGAGCAGTGCGCCGGGTACCTGCTAGAACCTCACGATACTCAGCCCTGGGGTGAATCAGGTAGTGTGGTTGCGTTCACGTCGAGGCTCCTCTATCAGACCTACATGATATCTACGTGGGGGCCTTCTCATGTGCTCGACCAAGATATCCGATGCCTGAAAATCAGGTGGCCACCGTCAATGCAACTAGTGCAGTCTAGTTGGGTCCATAGGGTGCGCTCAAAGAAAATGTAGGGTACATAGTACTCGTCCGAACGCCAACCCGGCCAAATCGACATCTACTGTATATCTATCGTGCTGATGCCGTCCATTAAATCGCTCAACAATGTCTCCTCTCGAACCTGAACTATGATCAAGCTATCCGTAGCCACACGTCTGTGCTGCGCACGCGACACTGGTGTGAGCAGCAGCGCACCGAACGGTTGCTTGAGACGAATGACGAACCGCAGTGCGCGCGTCGCCTCGTCGAACAATGGCTCACCGCGCGAAAAATCCGGGTCGAGTAGTGTGCTGATCCAGGGATGGATAAGGAAACCTTTCAGATCAGACAAGTCGTCCCGAGTCCGAATCTCTACATCTCCGAGTATCGACGACGTCCCATGATAAGTAGGGAGGTCGGATTCGCCCTGGAGACGGACGAGGTCACCGAGGGGGAAAACGATGCCAGAGAGTCGGAGTCGACCAGAATTTAGCAGCAAAGAAGGAAGCCTGTAGCACCGCTCGTACATGGCCATGGCTTGCGAGAGGTCCGGGATGGATCGGCGTAGCGTGTTGACCAAGTCTTCCATGTTGGCTGTCTCGATTGGCGCTGGAATGTGCGGTGGAACAATTTGATCGTAGACACTGAGGTCGGAAGGGAGGTAACTGTGGTGACTCCCGGACACTCCGGTCCACGCAAGAAGAGTGACGTTGTCCGAGCGCGTCAGGATGTGTTCTAGCAGCCGACCAATCGCCTGATTGCCCTCGCCATAAATGACTGGGAGTGCAACATTGAAGATCCCAAACAACGAGTAAGCTCTGTCCTCCTCGCGGGTCGTTCGACGCTTCGAAGCAAGGAAGAGCTTCTCGCGGGCCCTGCCAAACCCTGGTTGAAGAGTGACTAACTCCTTCGTCCCGAAGTTCATTGCCTGTTCCATCTCGGAGAGGATGACCGGTGATTCCTTGTGGTTGAACATCTGCAGCCCGAGGTAGGGCTGCCAGTCCTCGGTATAGAACTGGACGACCTTGGAAGCAAGATATTCTTGGTACGTCCACCCACGCGTGTTCCAAACGCTCCGCCGCAGAGCATCTATCACTCGCGACTTTGAGGATACACCAAGAAGGTGGACGACAGTAAGCGAAGATCCGCGATACCATCGAAACATGGCGACGAGTGACTCCTGCTGCACGGCTTTATCGAGTTGGTTCACGCAACACGTGTCGCTCCATGCCCACTTGAACCCAAGTGTGCGGACAAGGATGCAGAAGTTCTTCAGTTTGCTGAACGCTGGAGAAGTAGGGAGCTCATAAATCGAGAGGTTTTCAACAGTTTGGAATGTGGGTTCATGATTCTGCCACCTGTGAGACAGCATGACATAGCGGTAGAACTCTGTCACTTCTTCCCGGATGCGTGTATGGTCGACCTGAGTCGTCATGGATGATCGTAGCTCATCGTAAACTGGTAGGTTCTCAAATGCCGCTGCTTGCCGCGTCTTATCATAGAGATCACCAGTGACGGTATCGATAAGGACGCGTGGCATATCCTGAATGGTCTCCTCAATCACTTCCCGAATTGCGGAAGTCGCGTCGACATACTCGTGAGGAAGGTCTGTATGAACCTAATCAATACCTCCCACTGGCGAAATGTGGTAGAAATGACTTGCCAGAGAGTGCCAGATCAGAAGATTGATCGAGGATGGAGAGCATCACTTGGAATGCCCTGAATGCTTCGCTGAAATGCCGCATGCCGTGTAACGCCGCATGCTTCCCTTCATACCCCCTGGGACACGAAGGGTCGAGCTCGATAACCTGAAACCATAGGTTAGCGCCATACCTTTGACATTTTGGCCAAAATACGTACTTCATCGCTTTGCTTGAGGAGAATGTCATTGAAGTTGATCGGATTGAGTTTCAGGGCGGTCGAATAGTGTCCTATGGCCTCATCGTGTTTCTTTACGTCCTTTGCGATGTCACCCAGCTTCTCTAGCTTCTCGGCCAAGCGCACACGAAACTCTAGGGAGGTCCTTTAGTGAATCACTGCTCAGGTACCGTGGGTAGTTCTTACCCTGTTCCCATTGCATGCGTTCATCGTGGCCAGCGTCGTCTCCAAGTTCATCCTGCGCCTGTCGGAAATACTCGACGGCCTCCGTCAGCCGACCATCATCTTCCAAAATGCCACAGATAGTGCGATATACCGCGAACTTTGGAATCTTGAACCAAACCAAAAGTAGGTCACCATGCCACATGCAACTGATCAGAAAGAACACACCTTGGACACGGCGTTCAATGCTTCCTTTCCTGGGCCCCGAACCAGTATCACCCTGGCCCACTTTGTTAGGACCGGTGTTGATAAACGGAGCGACAATGCAGCAGAATAGGCTGAGATAGCTTCGTCCTGCTTATCAGCATTCGATGCCTCGTCTCCAACCTTCTCAAGTGCAGTGAGGCAGCGGTGCGCAAACTCTAACAACAAATATTGAATACATTATGTTGACTCGCGATGTCAAAACTTGCCGTCCAGCCAATCGGTAACTGACATGTTGGCTCTTACATCCTCGGATAACGTATTCTCGAGCTTGAGGAGAGAATGTGCAGCATCATATATGTGACCTTGAGAATAGAGGGATTCGCATTCAAGCCTCCGCTCGTGCGCGCAGTTGATCCGGGTTGATAGATCGGCTTTCTCCTGGGCTTGGGCAAGTTGGATGCGTAGGTCCTGAGTGGTATGTTCGAGAGATGCAATTTTGGTTTCTGACGAAAAGGCTCATGAGTGAAACACACGTCAGGGGAGCTTGTATGGACATACGGGAGTGTTCAAGCTGCACACGTTGGTCTTGAATAGTTTGTTCGAGACATGCGATTCTTTTACCTGCAACAAATTCTGAGCGAAGCACAATGAGGCCTGATGGACTCACTGGAGTACTCGTCCCGTACCCGAAGCGAGTTGATGCATTCGTCGACACTATCTACCTTCGTACGCTGGAAGTCAGGGAGCTCCAGAGGATGTTGTTGTGCGTGTTCATCGTGGTTCGTTCCTAATTCGTCTGGATAACAAATCGAGGTGAGAGGAGGGCGGGAAAAGGAGCGAATGAGCAGACCTGGGATGGTTTCATGGGTTACACCTCCAAGTGATCTTACAAGCGCACAAAGGCTATCTTTTTGCTGCTTGGCTGTGCGCTGAGAGTCGGCGAGTTGGTCGCGAAGGACCCGGACAGTTTTGCGGAGAAAGGTACTGGGATCAGCTTGGAGAGGGATGACACAGGATACGATGATAGCGATCGAGTTGTTTCCACAGACGACAAGATCGTTCATGTCTGAGATAGCCATGGACCAAATAGGATGATCGTACTGGATGACAGACCCGATTTGCTGGCCAGTCGTGGTGCTCCAGAACGAGACCGATGAACCGGCCGAGGCTGCGATTAACGCGCCACTCCTTTCCAGAGCGATGCACCTGGCACCCTTGCTGCTGTGGATGGGCCATTTCGAGAGCGTGGTCCTGTTGGATGGGTCGAGACAGTGGATGTTGCCGTATTGAGATAAAGCGAAGAGCTGCTTGTCACTTGACCAGGTGAGGGATCGGTTATAAAATGAATTGACATTGATTGGAGTGCTGAAGATGAGGTCTCCCTTCTGACTGTTGTAGACGCGAACAGAGTCACGCCACGTGGCAGTGGCCAACAAGCATCCGTCGGCTGAGAATTTCGCTCCGACCACCAAGCCGTCGTGTTTCAGCTCGAGGAGTTGTTCGCCGGTCTCGAGCGACCATACACAGGCAGTCTTGTCTTCCGATCCCGTCGCGATTTTCGTCCCGTCAGATGAGACGTCGACTGCACGCACCCAACCCGAGTGTGCTTTGAACTCGATCTTCTTTGCGCCGTTTGCAGCATTCCAAACAGTCACCATGCCATCCCTCGTCCCGCTGACGATCGAATCGCGTGACACCGCAATGTCTAGAACGTGACTCCTCGCGTCCATTGGCATTCCCACTTCCTTTCTCTCTCGAATGCGCCACTTTCGAATCTTGCCTTCATCGCCACCGCTCACGACATGCTCTCCATCAGCGAGGACCGCGACTGAATGCATTCCGTTTCCCTTTTCGTAAACAGGAACCAGTATTCGCAATCAGCTCGTCGAAATTGGGCTATCAATCACCTTGTCTACATCATATTCGATCGTCTCTGTCTCTGCTTGCTGGCCGTTTCGTGACTCGGAGGAAGGTCGGTTATCATCCGAGTCCTCCTCTGTTTCTGTGAGCATCGTCCGATTGACTGACTTGTCCATGTACTCACTATGTTGTCGCAGACCTGCCCTTGAAGACATACCCAGCTAGAGGTGATGAAAGTTGACTGCGTGATCGTCGACTGGCACCCCAGGTGAGCCCGCAGTGTTGCCTGCTTGCACCCACGTGTCTCCTATCGAACCAAGTCACACGCAGGATCACCTCGTGCCCGGGTGCTTCTCTTGATCCGAATCAATATAACCCTCCACCCTACCATCAGTCCGATCAACCGCCGTCAAACTCCTGTGACATTGGCCGCATGCCCAAACACGCCTTTCACACTGGTCCACGACATACCCGCCATGTAGGCCTGAGGGTGACACATTGGTTTCCTTATCGCTCTTTCTTCAAGGAGCCAGACCACCGTGGTATTAATTTCCAGGTGGGCCCGACGGCTGCACTGTTGGCAATGGCGAAAGGCTGCGCTGCCACTGAGACACTGTTGTCTGCAACCTTTCGGCGAGGTTTACCCGATTGCAAATTCATACAAAGCCGACGATCGGAGAAAATATGTCTGTTTTCGTCGACCCAGTGCATCTCAGAACGCGAAGCACACCGGGTTACTTGTCAGTCCACTCCAGGGACCTCCAGATCGCGTCAAAAAGCCGATCACGAGGCCTCCCGACGTTCAAGATTCTCAGCGGGACTTTATGCAGCAATAGTCTGATGGCGAAGATGTCGGTGCCGATGGTTGGTTTAAGCATGACTAACCAGCAGTTTGGAATTTCGCACAGAATCCAGTTGTGCGGGTCAGTTTAGGGATATGAGACACGGAATCCTTCCTACGTACTTTTGATGGCACTGAATGCTGCGGAAGCTGCTCAGTAGAATGACCTCCGGAAGGCGCAGCTGTCTTTGTCCTGGTGTATGGCTCGACCGCAGGATGCAAAATGCTCTTGATCATCGATGTATTGCTAAATGCTCAACGACATGTATACTGTACAGTCATAGTATCCCGTCAAATAAGGGGGCTTTCGGTTTTTCTCCTGGTCTCCACGCACGCACGTGATTGGGGTGACATTCACCACCGACTAGCAAATACTCCATCATGATGCCAGATGACATGCCCCGCTTGGCCACCAATGCCCTTTGCTATGCTACCACCACCGCCTGTCTTGGGGACGATGATGCAATGACGGTGGATGCGACGGACTCGGTGAGGACGACGTGATGATGCCGACATGGCATTGTCAACAACATCTTGCCGATGACTCGGAGGCCACCACTATCACTCACCCTTTCTTCACGCACTGCAGACAAAGGCAGGAATATGTACTAGTAGGACGTTGGAGCTGTATTGTAATCACGATCCTGGCCTTGAATAGAGGGAAAAGTCCTCCGGGTATTTGCCCAAATGCTCACTCTATGTATGTACCTAGTATGTAACGTCACCCGCTCCTCCCTGCGAGCCACCGTTGCGACCGAACTGCACGGATTCCCACTTTCGCAGGGGCAGCTCACAAGAAATTTGTTCGTCTTAACTACATATCCCATAACGCCAGCTCATCACCAGTTTTCACTGGAACTGAGCCGCTGAAGTTAGATCTTCGAGACTGAGAAGGCCAAGATCATAATTTGTCGTAACGTGCATCTGGTTAACATGCAGCGATGGAATCTGGTACCCATTCACACCGATTCTATCGATTTTTCGCCGCGTTGAGTGAAACCAGAGTCAAACGATGGACAGACATACCGTATTGTTGCGACAGATTGCACGTCCATGTATCCCAATGGAATGATCCTGAGGGACGCCGGCATTCCCTTGGTAAGAAACACGTGCGGGAAAGTTCCGCTGTTCACCGCCTTGCCCGGCGGAACGACAAAGTGACTGCTGAACGGCTGCTTAAAGTGAGTGTAGATCTCCCCGTTTACAAGCCCATCCGCTTGGACATGTTCAATAACCAAGTCAGCTCCCAGAGGATTGTAGATCTGATTCACAAGTCAGTAAATGATCTGCATACACGCAAATGATTCAACGAATGGATCCTCACGTCAAAGCTCAATTCCACCTTGTTCGTCACCAGAGCGTCGAGGGTGATGGTAGCATACAGGTGAGTGATAATAGGTGGCACATTCAATCCTTGACGGAAGATGAGCCTGCATGGTAACTGGTGAAGTTTTACTCACCTGTCATGCTAGTCTGAAACGTTACCCCCTCTAACGCAGGGCTCAGCGAAGCGAATGGCGAGCTAGAGCCGTCTCCTTGGACGGTCACGGGAAGTACATCCGCAGATTGAACAAAGTGTGTCAGGAAGGACTCGGCAACTGTATCGTTCGCATTGGCTGGCTCGTAGTGGAACTCTCCGGGAATATTGTTTTCCCCGGGAACCAAGCTGAACGTCTTGAAAAAACTCTACTCAGAACAAAGGAAGCTCGAATAAGAACAACGACCTACATTGAATGCGGCACGCCCAATCATCACATTTTCATAGTAAACGGGAAGGGCGATGTCCACCGTCGAAAGCGAGATATTGGAAGGGTTGTTAAACACCATGGTAAGCGGTGAAATGGTATACTGATCGCCATTGGCTCCGCCACTACCTGTAATGCTCACATTACTGATGGCAGCTTTGCCATCAAACGAATTGATGCCTAGATCGAGCATAATAACATTAAAAGGATCCGCTATGCGTTAGTTAGCTCACCTTGTAGGGCAGAACTGACATTGAAGGGAATGCCCGAGATAGGTACATTCCCAATAGATGTTTTGACTGTCACGTCCGCCGTTCCACAGAGGTCAAAGGTTGCTGAGCTCTTATTAGTGACCTCAGCAAACATAGCCCCGAATGCGGCGTCATTGAGCGACACAAGTGGGACATTGTGGAAGCTAATTAGAAGAGACGCGAGGTTGCCCGTAGAGACGCCGCCAACGTTATCAGATGATGGGAGATCAAGCTAAATTCGACTGTAAGGGGGGAGACTTCGTTATAAATGAACATACGAACGGATGCCACGGATACTCCCCCTGCACTGAGAGTCATATTGACAGCGGATTGAATGACCTGCAGCGAAAAGCCGAACGGATTTTTGTACTCTGCCACGGTGTTGTTTGAACCTAACAAGGGAGCAAACGCCTCCTGTTTGGCTTGCATCGTCAGGCTGAGATCCGATATCGATATGGATCGAATGATCTATCCAAGAGTGAATCAACCAAGACAACTCGTTTCACACTTTAGGACCCACATCGAACTTCTGGCCGGGTAGGGTGACTGCCAGAGTGAGGGTCTTGAACGCATCACTCAGCCAGGTGACAGGTGAACTTGTTCCCGTCGATTGAACTGATTCTCCCGCAAC
>JBBPOC010000926.1:0-12605 GCA_038091235.1 Tylopilus rubrobrunneus | reverse complement strand
GCGCGTTGAAATTAATGTCGTTTGCTGGCTCGTCAGTGTCGGCCTTTTGGGTAGAGGACCCCTGTGGGGTTTCGCGGCCGACCATGGTGAAAGGCAGCACTACTAGATCTGGGGACACCATACCGAAACGAAGGTAAGCATCATGATTACTGAGTGCGAATTCGAAGAAACGAACGAGTAGATGCCCACGACGGAAGGGAATGCCTCGTTCAGCCGCGGCGTACCACTCTTTGCTATTAGGGAAGTCTTGAACATCCTCGACGATAAGTTCCGTGAATCCAGGGTCTAGGATGATTGGAGTTGAGCGGATGGTTGGGACGTGTGGCAAGCTCTCTCCAGCTGTTACCACTGCCATCACTGGTGGTGAGGAGGCAGGTTCAATCGCGGATTTGAAAGGCGGAGAAGAGCATTCGGAATTTCGGATGGTGTTGGAGTAGCCCTGGGGATCACAAGGTACTATACAGTATTACTTAATTTTTTGACACGGGTCCTTTCGGAACGATTCTGTCCGTGAAAACCCTCCCCCACTATCGTGGGAGTCGGGGATCAAGCTACCAACGGACCTGCACCGTGCGAATGAGAAAACCCTTACTTAATAACTGTATAGTTGCTAGTCAGTGGTTGAAACGTTGACGCCCCGTACTTTTTCAAATGTAAGTATCAGCTCCATGTTGAGTAGAAATGTGACTGAATGTTCATTGATAAAATTCCTTGCTTGACGAGTCTCAGCTACCCCCTGTGGATTGTCCACACTATGTGATTATGTGTTCTACTATATTTTCCTCTTGAAAATGGGGTAGCGCCGTATATACCCTTAGTCATTCGAGGTTACACGTCGTATCCGATTCATTAGAATCATTACAGAGTAGAGATGGGCACTCGATGAGAAATCCTTCATATTGCTTTCAAACCCCCCTTCCACCGAGCCTGGGCCACTCTTCACGCCATCGATATACATGTGCCTCCCAGCATTTGTTTATCCGCGACGGTTTGTTTGTATCGCGCCGACGCTCGCCGCAAAGTATTACTGTAATAATTGGTGCTTCAACTCAGACTGTGAGCGAATTTCACGTTCCTTTTTGTCCTCGCTTTCAGAAGATGGCATCGAGCGCTCGTGCTCTAAGAAATTCTTTGGCCAACGTCACCGGCCTAACCACGCACGTATTCCTCGCATGGTGCTACTAGTAGTGATCTGCAGCCACGACGTGTCGTGCGTTCACAGAGCCAGCCCTGGACGTGCTCTGGGGGGAGTTGCTCGACCTATCTCCTCTCGCGCAATGTCTTCCAGAGGCCTGTTGACGACTGCCAAAGCACAAAAAGGTCAGCTGCTGATAGTTGCCAGCATTCAAAGTACTTGATGCTGACTATCCGAAGACGTATTCATTGAATTTCATTTCAGAGATCGTCCACAGAAAAAGATCGGGAAACACTCCGCAGTTACAGTCACATCCAATCTACTACTAGTAGTATGGGTGACCTCGCCCGGGGAACTTGAAGCGACAACAAGATGATCACCATCCTCCTCACCGACCCACCCACTGGCACTCCTAATGCGCTCCGAAGCATCGTTGTCATTGGCAGCTAGAGCTCAGGAAATAGCTCGCTGCTCCCTTGCCCTCATGCCGCCTCCTGCCTGTACACTCGCGTGCGCACCTTCGCCTTGTCCTCATCCTCGCGCCGCCTCACCCTGGCTCCCCCTTGCTTTGCCTGCACCTCGCCTCGCCTCACCTCACCTCACGCATGTTCTGATAAGTATTAAAAGCGGCTTCATGACCAAATAATGGTAGCGGGTGATGCCACGTCAGCTAGCCCTACACTACTTATTGTGCAAGTTGCACAAGCCTGAGTCGTGAAGGATCTCACGAGTAATGTAGACCTCATATTACAATACAGTATGTGCAACCATGAAACCTCTTATTACAATTGAAACTATCCATTAAAACTACGGGGTGGCCTCGCCCATCGACTATCAATCATGTGAGATGCATGGAGCATATCCTCGATCGAGTGAACCACGTACGATGCCCTTCCCGGTGGGGTTTCCCAGGTTTCACGACCAACTCGGCGCTCAAGCGACAAAAACGAGAACCGCGAACGCGATGAGCGTGAGCAAAGCAACAACATATATGGCAACAACGGCCCACAGGGCAATGTTTGCAGCAGCCAGCACCGCGAATACAAGGAAGAGGACGAGAGCAACGAGAGCAACATGATTGAAGACGACTTTGACAGCGAGCAGCGTGAGGATACAGCTGGCTATTGTGAAAATCTCGGGCATGCTATGGAGGAAGAGCTGTAGGATAGGATGCACATTCCGCGTCCGCTGAGCCTGCATCATTACTTATGTAACTGAGGACGATATTTCGATCAATGTGCTCACTCTGGCGTCCTCTCGGGGGAGCAAGAAGATTGCAAGGATGGTGGTACCTGCACCAAAGAAGAGGAGTGCAGCTTTAGGTCGATTGGCAAAAGCGGCAACCAACGTGCCAGTAAAGGTCATTAGAAGGGGAACCTGTTGGATGCATATATAGGTCGACTTGATATGAACTTGGCTCTCGAAAAGACACATACTCTAGCAGTTTGTTCAATGTCACTCTTTGAGAACAGAGAAGCGTTCTCGCCCACTGCTGTAGTCACAGGTTGAGGGAGACCTGGGGCAGAGATAAAAAAGGACGGGGGGCGAGGACGAATATGAGATGGGGAAGGAGGAAAAGAATATATGGCCTGAGGTAAAGCATGGAGTTCGTGGTAGCCGGTTGATTGTGGTGGCAAGTATGGTGGAGAACGTTGCATGGGGAGTGATGGTGTCGAAGGGGCATTCACAGCAGGAAATTCCGGGGCGGTACTTCCAGGCCTGCTGGGGGTGTCATGAATTGAGTATCCCGTCCTGCCAGTGGGACGTGTGAGGCTGGGTCCGGCGATAGCTCGACTGGCAAAGCGCTCTCGATCTCGGAATCTGCATCGAATCTTTTCGACTTTACATGCGTCGCATTGGGACTCTGGAGTGGGTTGAAGACACATGATCTTTTTTAGGCGACTGGAGAGGAAAGGAAGATTTGAAGGTTCTGAAGTATACCGATGGCGTAAGGCACCTACCAGTTATCGCAGGAGGTGACGAGTCGAGGGCGTCTCTTGTGGCTCTGAGCTTCCCGAGGAGACTCGATGATACACTGGAAACCTTCCATTATTCGAGGATGATGGGGAGTGATTCGATGACGAAGGCGCTGTTTATATCCGCACTATATAGTACCTCGAGGCCACTTCCTTAGATTGTCACGTTCCGAGTCGTATCACCGAGATAAATGACCTGGAAAACTACTTAAGCGATCCGAGGCGCGCGTGCCGTAGAAAGCACTTACTCAACAGGACACACCAGTAGCAGTGCATTGATCGATTTCTGATCAGTAGAGCAGATCGAGCTAACCCCCGGGGATTGTTCAGGTCCAAAACATTGCGTAGATATGTTTCAAAAGCCAATGCCGGTGCCGTAAGTGAGATTGGCAATCATGATGTGAGGACCAAACCTCTTATCAGGTTCCACACCTGCCAGTGTGCACACGAACATGGTATGTGAATTCCTGACATGCCCCAAGTCGCCCTAATGCGATCATTTGGCTCGCCAACACGTCAAACAACCGTAAGGAGATAGTAATCCCGGGCCACTTGCCAGTGAGTTTTTGGACAACGAGTTCCACAGGTTCCCTGTAGGAAGGCGGTGCCATGATCCAGGCTTTGGGTCAGACGCCCAGTTGTGTGGATACTTCCGTTCCCAAAGGGTACTGGGTTTCACACAGTCCCCAGTGATTGGCTGTGCCTCGTAGGCACACCCGGTAAACCATCAGTTTACTCCAGGCTCGCCCACCACAGCATGGAAAACTATAATGGCTCAACACAGACAACGGTTCAATTGCCGAGTACTTCTGTTTTCGGTGGTACCACTGGCATCCCGTCAGCACTACATTCACTCCCGGATCAATGTCCGATAGTATTTACAGCAAGATTCAAATTGATAGACCACTTCCACCTGTAATGGGCGCACACCACGTAATCCCAGCCCTCAGAGTCATGCGAGCTAGAACGGCTCGGAGCTACAGGACTAAAGTGAAATTCTGGAATTTAGTCCGACACAGCGTTGACATGCATGCTCATCAAGACAAACTGTGGTGAGAAACCGAGGACTAAAAGTGTGTTCTTCTTTCGTTTGAGAATCTGACCAAGCGCGCATTCGTTCCGCAACCCACTTACAGATGATTGTGGTGGTCTGGTATCGTATGAGCTTGCAATCAATTCTACATCATTTTCGTATACCAACCTTCAAATTTCCACCATTGAGTTGTATCACATTATCATGTGCGTCAAGCTATCAGGGGCAACATCGGGGTCATTGATCTTGCGATATTTGTGATGTGTAAAGAGCGCAATACTTGCCACGACTGTTAGACAACGTACTGGACGAAGAGAGAAGACCGACCGCAAACCGTGATAGCCAGAATATCATAGAAGGCGGGTTATCGAGACTCATGGATCTGTCTGCAATGCATTGCGACTTGCGTAAGGCTCCAGCGAAGGCCACTACAGATACTTGCAAAGATCACCAGCAAGAATCCAGACAAGACGAATGCAGTTTCTGAGGCGACCATTAATAGCACTCCCGCGAATATGATGAGAATCACAACGACCAAGCGCACCGAAAATGCTTCCAGTTGAAAGAGAAACACGAACAGAAGCACGAATATTAGCGAGGAGGACTTGCAACATGGCTATAAGGGTGAGAAGTCGGGTAATTATTTCAAGTTCCAGTGGACATGTTCAACAGAGGGTCACAAAATGACCACTCACTATAGAAGGATAGTGTGATGGTCTTCGGAGACAGTCTAATATCAATGCCAGTGGCCACCGCAGGTGGGATAGCTTTGGTGCCTGCAAAAATGGTATCACCGTTGGTCCACTGGTGTTAAACCCACCTACCTATAGCTGTGTACTGTCAGAGACGAAGCTTGCGGCCAGGATAAATGGATGAGCATGTGGATGGTGGTGACGAAGAGTGGATAAGGGAAATTAAAGTAGTCCGGAGAGAACACTGACAGCCATTTGTAAGTTATATACGGAGAGCACGGTCGCAAGAAACTTGGCGAAAGGTGCTCAGCAGTTTCAGACGAAACACGGTGTTAGGGGCATCGCACCATGCCTTGAAGATGAAGAAGGTACTGATGACCGTATTTCTCCACTAGTAGCTCTTTCTTTCTGTGCAAGATGATGCAATGTGGAGTGCCGCTCAGTTGACAGCGTAGCGTCACAGAGCAATGGCTTTGGACGAGCGTAGGTAAGCAGCGCGGTGGCGGCTTTTTTCTGCGCCGCTAGTCGCGCTCGCTCAGCCGCTCGCCCTCCTTTTCGTCGCACACACCAGTGGCGTGGCCTTGCCCCATCGACGAATACCTCTACCCACCCTTCGTAACCTGGGCGACCCCCAGCGACCCCCTTTTCGTCCTCCCCCTAGTTCCTGGGTATGGCGTTCGCTGCATGCGTCGTCGGACCACTCTTACCACTTGGGGTCGCAGCTCACGCCTCCAGACGGGGTCGCGCCCGCTCCTCTCTCCCACTCTCCCGGACCTGCGCCCGACCGTAGCGATGTCCGAAGACGCGGCTTTCGCCGTCGTGAGTGATGCATCATCATCTGCAAGGTCTTCAAGTTGATCTGCGATATTGGTTCGTGTTCGGAAGATTCTGGCTGACCCCACACTAACCACCAGCATCTCTGCTCGTGCACTCACCATCTGACGACGATGACGAATCCAGTTCAATCTACGACGCGCCTCGCCTACGCCTCGCCCTCACCCATATCGCCCGCGTTCCCTGGACCTCCACACGTGGCGACGCGACGTCCGAGTCAATACGACAATGACAACAATGCAAAGACGGCGGTGACTCGCCCTCCCCCTTCTCCCTCGCCCTTCCTCCTCCTCTACCTCGTGACGCCGACGAAAACGACACGACGCGGCGATGCGATGACGACGAAGTCACCTCGCCCTCACCCGCCCTGCCTCCTCCACCTCGCAACGACGATGAGGCCGCACCCTCACGCACCCTTCCACCTCCACCTCCACCTCGCGACGATGCGACATCGACGGGGTCGCCTCGCCCTCACCCGTCCCTCCTCCCCCCACCTCGCGAGGACGACGACAATTGCGACGTCACTCAACCCTCCCCCCTCCCACTCGCCTGCAAACGCAAACGCAAACGCAAACGCGTCATCGATGTCTGTATTCGTGTTTGTATTCGAGCGGTCGTGGTTGTACACTACCTGAGTCCCCCACCGATCATGATACAGTTGTGGAGTGGGTAAACCTGTCACGAGTCGGGTACGGGTTAAAGGTCTGAGATCCACAGGTTCCGTTCGGCCAACCTTGGTGCAGCAGAGGTCTTTCCAATGCATCCGCATCGTTCGAATGTTCTCGAAACCGTTCGAGATGTTTCCTCTTGCCAGCGGCCCACTTCTCACCCATTCGCACCGTCGCAATGGACCTTTGGAACATCGTACAAAGCAGTTTCCACTGATCACTATAATTGCAATGGACAGAGAAATTTATGAAAGACAGCATACTTGTCAACACGACTGATCCCGAAGGTCATTGGATAACAACGGACCTGAATATTGAGCATTTGATCAAATTTCTCAAGGTAAGGTCATCAACAACTATCAAGACTGGGAGGACGCACAAAAAGGAGCACTGAAAGAAGGCTGTAAGCCTCTTGTCATCGCTTGCAGAAGATGCACCCTGCGAATCAGCTCGAAGAGATACATCGCAAGGTTGGGGATGATCGATTTGCATGTGGAGGCACTTGGAAGACGATATGTTGTGTCTCGAGGCGTCAATCACTGGCCACTTCGACCAAGGTGTTGAGAATTTGGATCAGCGCATCGCAGATGAAATTCACAACTTTTTTCGCGAGCGCATTGCAGAGGGAAAGAAAGAATGACGGATTGTACAAGATTGGACGAATCATGTACATACTACAACCCGGTAGTGTCCAGAGCTAGGCATAAATTATGAGGCTCATGATTTGTCGTACCAGCTCATAACCACGGTGAAAGACCCCATTATGCCTAGTCTCCACTGAAAATGAACTCCATCAACTATTGATGGTGTTAGGGTATATCTTTGATCGAGTTATTAACCACGTACGGTGTCCAGCCCGATGGGAGTTGTGCTCCTCGGCATTCAAGTAGTAAGCACAAGAACGACGAAAGCGATAAGCGCGAGCAAGGCGGCGACACGTATGGCAACAACGGCCCACAGGACGATGTTAGCGACAGAGAGCACTGTACATAGAAGGAAGATGACCAGCGCGACCAGTGCGACATGGTTAGAGAAAACGATTTGCACGCCAAGAAGTGCAAGGATAGAGCTGGCTCCTGTGAGGATCTCAGGCATTCTCCCGAGAAAAACCTGAAAAATGGGATGCAAATTCCGAGTTCGCTGTGCCTACATTACTAGGTACAGACGGACTTGAGAGCAAGGTGCTCACCGTAGCGTCCTGTTTAGGGAGTAAATGTATGGCGAGGATCAAGATACCTGCGCCAAAGAAGAGTAACGCGGCTTTCGTTTGTCTAGCAAAGGCGGCGATGAGCGTGCCGTTAAAAGCCATTAGTAGTGGAATCTGTTGAGTGAGATTGTCAAATTTGAAATTGATATGGACTGGGCTGATGGCACTTACAACTGCGCTCTGCTGAATACTATTCGTTGCGAACCGAGGGGCATACCGGGCCGTTGCGGTATTCACAGGCTGAGGAAGACCGGGATAAGAAATAGAAGAGGACTGGGAGGCTTGGATGTGGGCAGGCGCGGGTGGAGGAAGAGACACAGAGTGTGGAGCACAGACGTCGGATTCAGGAGTGTGGACGTCGGGTTGAGGTGTATGGACATCGACCTCAGGAGCGCAGATGTCAGTCGGAGGAGGATGGACTCGGACGTCGGGTTGAGGGGGATGCAGAGAAAGCATGGGGAAAAACCCCAACTAATTTCCTGAATTTATCTTGAAGTGGCTGGTATAGCGCAGTAACCGCGTGTCGGCCTGCAATGTGCCATTCACCATTCCAAGTAGGCTTTGGAGCCATGAGGCATTGCGGCCTTGAGGCCAGAGCACCACGAGGCGGACGGCGCCGTGTTTGGATGATATTTGGAGTTGGGTTGTCTTTACGTGCGCCTTTTGTTTTCGCAAGGTACTATTTCAGTGAAAGACGGAAGGCCATGACGCGGACGAGTCACTGTCCGAGCGTACTACTATGTTTAGACTCCGACGCCCACAACTGATTTATTGGGTGGCTGTGACTTTAAGCGGCCGAACTTGACATTGGCATGTGCTCACCACGAGGTCTACCAGTACGACTTGCATAAAGGTCCACGGAACACACCGTAGTCCTCCCAGTCTGTGATTCACCTTTTTATCCCACACTTTCTTGGATGCTGGACGCGGATTTCATCAAGCCGGACAACCGCACCTTGCCGAGCGCACCATCCGCCCGCCACCTATTTTGCCCTTGGATCGTCCCTGACATCCATCGAGCGCACTCATCCTATAGGACGTCGCTCATTCGCCTGATCTCTGCGGTACGCTTTCTCATACTTTGGGGATACCACGTGTCCTGTCTCATGCCCAGGGATAGCAAGGATTGGTCATGTACGGCTGCTCAGCCATACTCCTCCTTTCCGAGAATTGTCCATCGACATTCAAATACCTGTCCGCAGCCAGAGCTGCATCTATCGCTGGCTTGCTCACACAGCTCGTTTTTTACCGCAGCGTGTCCCCCTCCAAGTTTGAGCGTGCGCAGGTAAGTCGATGTCAATGCCCCGAGTTTCGATCATTGACGCACGTCTGCAGAACATGGAGGACTCAGAGAGTCGATCCCGCTCGACGGTATTTTTTGCTTCGTTGTGGCTTCCGTTCTTGCCGTTCGTGGTGTCCATGCTCTTCCTTTGCATCGGTGCGTGAACCCGTGGGGCCATTCAACTGACGTCGAAATAAACCGTTTGGCTGCAGGGATTCATCGCGAAGCGTGCATCCCCTCCTTTTTTGCGGCAACCCCACAACAGACGTAGACGACGCAGAACATCTGCGTTACGTGGAGGATTTGCTACATGGCGCAATCACGTACCATAGTCTCGTTCAGTGCCGCCGGGCACGGCTGTGTACGTTGTATCTCCAGTGGCTACTACACCAGTCCCAGTTTTATTATGGGTCGGGTCTCGCAGCCGTTATGTCCACTTTCCGCTACTGCTATTACTACGTGCGTATTTATGTAAATTACAGTATGATCTGAATGCATGATCGAGGGCTCGAGCGGAACAAATTGAAGGAGAAATGCGCAAGGTCGTTGTATAAAATGAGTTGGAGTCATGCCCAAATTCTACTTTATCTGGACCACCGCGTTCAGTTCATGCCTCGACGCCCGCATTCTATGTACCACCCTGCGCGCCAGGCTTCTGCCCCATGACAGAAAAACTTCACGCCATACTGCACTGCAGTTGCTCACCCAACGAAATCATGACACCGACGTACCGGGCACACCTACTGGCAAATCTTTTGGAAAAACCTTTGCACATACGTTGATGCATCGATGCGCATCATACCCCAACACCCACACATTTCGGGAGGGTTGTGATATATATATATGTATTGGATGATTGCTCGGTAAAAAAGGAATTGGTAGGAGAAAAGAAGACGCGTAGGAGAGAGAAACATAAAGAATTCAGATGTCTCGTAAATGACAGACAACGTGGGTGAGTAATGGGATGTGGGAGGAGGAGGAAGGTGATCGTCATGTCGCTTGTCATGAATAGTGTCTAACATACTCGTGGGGTGGAAGCAGACAACAGCGTGTGAGGAAGGAAGGAAAAAAAAAGAAAGAAGATGGGATTGGGAGGCACCACTCATGCAACAAGAGCAACGCGACAATGGATATCAAGGATAAAGAAAGAAGAGAAACGCGAGCAATAAAACGCACCTCCTACCCCCCCTCACCTCGACCACATGTCCATCCCGCTCAATCGTCGCACTTCCTTGGTGCTCATACCCCCTTGTCCTGGTGTACCTTGTGCACCCGCTTCAGCAGCGCTGGCCCCCGAAAACGGGTTGCGGGCTTGTGCCGCGGCCACGCTCGGTCCGTAAAAGGACGGAGCGCCCCCTTGTGTAGCAGGCGCCGCCGTCACACCCTGCGTCCGCACACCTACCCCCGTCCCCGCCGCCGCCGTCGTTACTGCCGGCGGTGGCGGCGGCGCACCATACGACGGATACTGCTCTGGCTGCAACGGCACGTACAGCGTCCCAATGTCCGTTCGCTGTCCGAGCGCGTCAAACGGCGAGTTGGATGCTTGCTGTTGTGCCTGTTGCTGGGACGCGTACGACGCGGGGTAACGTGTGTTCCCCGTTGTTGGGGGCCCTGGCGCATTAGGACCGCCGCCGGGACCGCCAGCGCCGCCCGTCGCGCCTCCTCCCCCACCCCCTCCTCCACCCAACCCCGTCGCATACGTCTGCGCAGGGCTCGTCACCATCGCCGAGGGGTTATACCCCGAGCTCGGCCCCGCATCACCTCTCGCGGCCGACCGCACGTTCGACATGACAGCTTCCCGCCGACTATCGTCATCTACAATGATCGTCGGTTGATACGAATGCGACAACTTGGAGGGTGGCGCTTGATAGCGACCAGCCGCAGCCGCACCTCCGCCTCCACCCGACCCCGTAGACCATGCACCGAGACCGCCCGCAGCGGCCAGTTCCGCCTGTTGTTGTAAATACTCGAGTTGGGGGTACGGTTGCGCGGCGGGCAGCTTCCCCGCTTGTCTTCGCTCCCACTCCCGCATCGCGTCGTCCCGGTTGAGCACCGGTGTCAACGCGTTCCGTCCTGCAATCACGTCCTGGTTCATGTGCTGCAACCGCGCCAACGCGGGCGGGATCGCGTCGTTGTGGTTGATCGTGTTGGCGCGTAGACGGGCGTGTGCGTGCGACGTGTTGGGGTAGTACGCGGACGAGGTGGTATTCGCAGGCGGATTAGCGTTGAGCAAGCCGGGAACGTTCAGGCTTGGCGCGCCGGTTGGATAAGCAGAAGCACTCCCGCCAATCGCCATCTGTCCCGCGATCTGCGCACTTGCGCCCGATTGCGATGCGTACGCATGCTGCGCTGCCTGTGGTGGAGGCGGGGGCGGCGGGGGCGGGGCTGGTTGCGTCGGGTATGCGGATGGCGTACCATCTGTTGCACCTTGGTATGTCGTACCCGCTGGTGGTGGTGGTGGTAGTGGTGGTGGCTGTCCTTGCGCCTGCTGCGGGCCAGAGGTGCCTTGCGGGTTAGACATGTACGGGTTGCGAAAGACATTGTTGGCAGCTTGCGACGCTGCTTGTGCTTGCGCTGTGTACGCCTGGTGCTGTGCGAGGTGTTGGTTGTAGGACGCCGCGTCTTGGTATGCCCTGGTGCCTTTGGGCTGTGAAGGGACAAGACCGCCATAAGGCCGCTTTGGGTCGGCCGGCGAACTGGATGAAGACGTGATTTGGGGTGTGTGTCCGTTGGGCTGTCATTAAAGGGGTGTCAGGTGACGTCCCAATACGCAGGGATGACACACTTGGAACGGTTTGGTAAACTTTTCGCCAGTTATGAAGGGGTGCATTCGGGCTTGCTGTGGCGACCATCGCTCGATCGGGTTCAGGTTGAGTAAACCCTGGCAGAAATCGATAAAGGAGGCGCGATTGTTGAGCTCTATCGGGGGGTTAGATTCGCACGGATACGCAACGATGGAAGGAGGAGCCCCGCAATATGCAACACGCCACAAAGAACTCCAAGGGGATTAAAAAAAGCAGCGATATCAAGCCGTACCTTTCTCGACCTCATGGCCTTGCCGCGTCGACGACTTGAACGTTGGCATGGGCGCCGTTTTGATGAGCTCCGATAGCGTCGTCGCCTTGAAGTATTGTTTCCCGGGTTGCTCGTTCGTGTTGTGTTCCCGCGCGTATTGTTCCAATGACTTTAACCGATACTTTTTGTGACCAAATACGTCCACGTAGGAGTCAAAGAATTGTTTTGTCTGCTTCCCCATGTCCAGCATGTACGTAGGAGGCATCCTGGGTTGGGAATGGCGTTAGCCATCTGCAAACACGCGATGCCCGCTGAACCCGCGGGGAACGGGAACAAGGGCGTCGTGAACGTGGGGGAGGAACGCACCCAAGCATTTCGACTATCCGGGTAATCTGATTATACTCGCTTGTTCCCGGGAAGAGTGGCAGCCCCAAGAAGAGTTCGACGGCAATACATCCCAAAGACCACATGTCGATAGAAGAGGTGTAAGGGATACCAAGGATAACTTCGGGTGACCGGTAGAACCTTGACTGGATATACGTATACACCGTCTGTCGTTCGTGGCATGCTGAACCAAAGTCGATGACCTTGATTTCGGGTGATTGAAGTCTGAGCGAAAGTGAGTTTGGGCTTGGCGGTCAGGGCAGCGACGACGTACGACTTTAAGAGAATGTTTTCCGGTTTGAGATCGCAGTGGATCAACCGTGCCTCTTTGAGCACGGTGAGCGCGTCCAGGAGCTGAGCGGTAAACACTTTGACGAGT
>JBBPOC010000925.1:0-12609 GCA_038091235.1 Tylopilus rubrobrunneus | reverse complement strand
GTCCTTTCCACGTAAAGTTCAAGTTGGCCACCATGTCAATCCAGGTCGCCGGCGACTTCTTGGTCTCCCTCGTCTTGATGAAACACCCGTTCTCCGCAACGATGCCCACCCCGGGAACAGCCGCGGCGACCTTGTCAAGGACACCGTTAGCGGGCAACCCACTCAACAACCACACTTCGTTGCGCGCATCATCGGAAAAGCGTTTGAGCAAAGAAACATCGGCATCACGCTATCGTACATAAGCATACCTCGCTCAGAATGAGGGATCTATGCCTCTCCTCCTGGCATTCCACGAACTTGTGTGTTCTAAGGGCCATGCCCTCCCGCAAACTCGTCACCAAAAAGGCATCTGCCACGGTTAGATACTGGCTGAACGTGACTTCTTGCGTGTGCAAGAAGACGATGGGCTGGTATGTCAACGTCGAGAACGCCGCATTGACCCGGACAACAGCATCCGAGACGCCACCAGCAAGCTCGTTGGACTGGGTCGTTTGCAATGCAACTTGAATCAGGACCACCTGGGACACGAATCAAAAGCGCATTCGATGACATCCACAGATGCTACTACCTTGCCCTGGAACTCGGGATTCTTCTTCAAGAATCGTTCAAACGCCTCGATCTTATGCCTGACGCCCTATGACGGCTCGGGATTACGAACCCCGTAAATGAATAGACGCACCTGAAACTCGTCAAGTTTGTCCCTCCCGACAATCATCTTCATTCCGGCGTACCGCTGCCTCAAAAGTTGAACCCAGTATTGGACGTCGAGTTCGCGTCTATTTTGCAATGTTAGCATCCACCCCATCGGACCCAAGATGAGCCATCGAGAGGAAATCCACCCACTTCTCTCCTGCAAGGCACTGACGTCGACGAGGCGACCTTTGTTGGCGCCGGTATTGCTGCCAAATGTGCCGTCAACTTGAATACCCTTAGGGAGGGCCTCGAGCGCCAGGATGCGGCTGACAGTCTGTCTAAAGTGGCGAGCATAGTTTGCGGTTTGGAAACCCACGAGATCGGCTGCGAGGATTCCGCGTAAAAGGGATTCGCGCACGGACAGGCACCGGAAGATCTCGGACGAGGGAAAGGCGACGTGGAGGAAAAAACCGATGGGAGCATGGACGAGCCTAGGATCAGCACGGAGGAGGGCTGGAAGGAGCATGAGGTGGTAATTATTCACCCAGACTATGATACGAGGTGAGCAAGCACGATGGTAAGGGGGAAACGCGCTGACTGATATCGCCTTCGTGGTAGTTTGCAATGATGATGTCCGCGAAACGCTTGTTGACGGACATGTATTGCTTGAACGACGCGCTCTCATAGAAGAGTTTCGTCTTCAATGCAGACAAGGCCAGAGGAGCTGTACGAAGGAATGTCAGTCCGTGGTTGGAGCGGAGAAGGCACGACGAGCCTGGTGACAAAATTCGTCATAGCAGCTCTCGAATTCGGCGTTCGGGATCCGGACAGGGACGCTGGAACACACCTGGCGCATCCTCAAATCGATGCTGTCACGAATATCCGAACCGAACTTGTCTGTACTGTTTCCTAGAGTGCTGACCAGAGTTTCTGAGTGAGACGATCTTCGACGCTGTCTACGGCGTTCTTGAGGCCGCCGTTGCAGTGCGAGTTGGGTGCGGTATGCTGCGAGTCGGTATGGGTCGTCTGGAACTTGCGTGGCCGGGACGAAAAGGTGAAGGACCGGTCGAGGCTGGGCATGGGTAGAATAGATGACGCCCACGGTATTGAGCAAGCTAGTGGACAGTATACGTACGCTGGATGTGCCGTAAGGATTTTAGAATCCGACTGGAGTAGAAGCCGCACCTTGTCCGCTACACCTACTGCGTTACGCGCCTGGATTTGAAACGTTGGTTACATCGTCGACAATGAGTGCCACTGGTACGTCCTGGCAAAAGTCTTTGAAGCGCGCATTGATGCTGATCATTAGAAAAGAGGTGTATAACACAGCAATGGAAATCAACGTTGGCGGCTGTGTAAATGCGTTGGCGTTCTCTGCAAATGGCGACTACCTCATCAGCGGAGGTGAAGAAGGGGTCCAAGTGTGGGAAGTAAATAACGGGAAGCACACGACAACCATGAAAACGACTTATGAGGTCTACTGTCTCGCTGTCTCGAAAGACGGCAAATACATCGCAGCTGGGACAAAGGGGGGCCAATTACTGGTATGGGACGCAAACACCCACCGACAAGTCTTCAAGCGCAAGGAGACTGATCGATCGGATCGACTGCAAGTGACTGGCGTCGATTTCTCACCCACTAATTCCAATCAACTCGTCTCGGCGTCGGTCAACAAATCAGCTTCGATCTGGGACGTGGGAACACGCAAGCGGGCACACACGCTCCGCCATGACAGCCTAGTTCATGCGGCAAAGTACTCACCACTCGGGGAGCGCGTCGCGACGGCGACTCACAGTTCCGTGCGAGTCTATGACTGCAATAATGGCCGCTTGGTCAGAGACATCAGAGTTTCAGTCGTTTCCCACTACGATGGTGGTCTCCTCTGGTCTCTCAGCCACCTTCTTGTCATATCCCACAACAAAATCACGAAAATAGACGCGTCCACCGGTACAGTCGACTCAGAATGTCCAGTTCCCGACACGGACTATTCCTCGTGCATCTCCATACCGAAACATCGGGGATTCGTCGTATACTCTTCACAACGTATAGCATCATTTTGGGATACGGTGACACATGCTCAGCTAGGCCTCATCCAACGAGACGAGGATATATTTTCCATTTCGGTTTCTCCGGATGACTCGCTTATTGCAATTGGTGGGGAGGATGGGAGGGTCTCTGTCCGTGGGCTATCCTGCATCAATGTAAGTTCCATGCCTTGCTTTCTATGCTTTCTCCATTTGGTGGCCTTTCTGCATTACAGCGCTTGTACTCATACCTCGTTCTCCAGGGACTAGACATTCAGGTTGATCAAGCAGTACTTGATTGTTGGAAGCAGGATCAACTTGTAAATGCACATGCCTTATTGACTGCGTCAATCTCAGAGTCTCGAAATCCAAGTGAGCAAGCCCTTGCCATTCGAGCTCTCATCCGAGCTCGCTTGTGCCAGTGGGACGCAGCAATTGATGATGCCACAGAGGTACCTGATGTTCTGTTCCGACATATCATAATGGTGCTAATCCTACTTTGCATTTAGTCTGTCAAAATACGGTCGTCTGTCATTGGTTACATTGCGAAGTGCGTGGCACTTGTCGGGAACGGCGAAAGGCGCAAGGCATATCGGGCATGCGATATCGCATTCGGACTCTCCCATTCAACCTATGCTACCTTTCTTCTGTTAATTAAGGTGCGCGGCTTGTGACCAGGGTTCGCTCGTCCGTTCATACTACATAGGCTATCATTGTGTTTATGGCCGGAGAACCTGAAGAGGCATTATTCCGTCTTCATGACCTCATTGGTACAGTGCCGTTTAACTCGATTTGTTGTGTCACTCTGGCATGTGCTGAGTCCTGACCTCACGGCAAATACCACTGCTAACATTTCAAGCAGGCATATATGCTTTTCCTCACGGGAAAATCGCACATGGAAAGTGGCGAACACGAAAACGCAATACAATCGTTCCAGCGGGCACGGTCTCGAATGGGATTGCACGCAAGCCAAGTACCTTTGGTAGTTTTACTGGTACGTTCAAAGCGGGATGCATTTCCGCATATTGAAACCACTCTTGATCTTCGACAGGTATCTGGATGGAAGTTTGATGACCTCGACAACATGATTCGACAATACCACTGTGAAGCCCTGTATGCAGCGGGTCGCGTGAAGGAGGCGGGAGAGTGTCTAATAAGCGGAGAAAATATCATCAATAACGACAGTATTCCACAACCTATTGCAATATGGGCTTCGGGTATGTTACGTTCCTTGAGCTCTCCCCCATAGGCTTCAAGTCTCATCACAGATTTCCTACAACGATGTCTTTCTTCCGATACCAATAGTGATGCATGTCTCTCTTGTTCATCTTCCACGCCGCTCTTGAAAGCATGGGCCAGCTTAAAACTGGCGAGCGGATCTTGGAGAGATGCATTAGCTGTCGCTCCCAACGTGAGTACCGTCAAATTCCATTCAAGAACTGCCGTTAGCTTGGCATTCAAATTTTGGCAGTTCACGGTCCCAAAGTTTGTGACCTATCAAGCGCTTTGTGAAAATCTTGAGACGACCGATCATATCCCGCATGCAATCGAATGCCTCAACCAAATGAGCTGCGACCTGGCTGGGGAGGGGATCACTGATAGTGAAGAGGCGGAGTGGACCACAGGTAAGCAGTTGTGCAAACATTAAACGGTTAGCTAGATTCTTTTAGATTTCATGCAACGTTGCACCAAGAAACTGGAACACTTCGGAGATATCGCAGCGGAGGCGCAACGATATGATGAAGCCATTACACAGTATTCAACTGCGCTCTCTCTCGACTCGATTTCCTCACGAGACGTGTTCATGAAGCGAAGCCAGGTGTACATTGCAAAGAGGCTATGGGGTGACGCAATAAATGATGTGAACAAGGTAAGCTTATAATCCATTCTTCCAGGTCCGGTATTGCTCACAAAGATCGTTAGGCGATATTGCTCGACCCGTCGCTTTCGTGGGGCCACGAAAAGGTAATGAAGGAGTGGGCGAAAATAAATCTAACAAGTAGTGCCTGGAGCAACGCATTGAACAGCGCTCGCGAAGTATGTGCGTCACGCCATTTGAGATATATCGTGGAATTGACATTTTATTTAAAGTTTGAAGCCCCGCGCTTCACTATTTATCAAGCCTTATGTGAACGTCTCATTTCTCTCGACCATATCACGGATGCTGCAGCTTGCTTCCTTGAGATGGTAAGCAACCTGGAACAGGACCGAAACGGCGGGAAAGCACAGTGGTTTGTCAGTGAGTCAAAGTGTAAATACTACTGGTTACGGGTATTCAAGCTTTTTATATGATCAGACTTCCAATCGCGCTGTGGTAGAAGGCTAGAGGAGCACGGGGATCTCGCGATGGGCGCCCAAAAACATGATGAAGCCATCTCCCATTACTCAGATGCATTATCTCTCGATCCGGTCACCCCACTGGAAGTATTCAGGAAACGATGCAATGCATATATGCGAAAGGAATCGTGGGGGAAGGCTGTATACGATGCAAGCCAGGTACTTGCTTCCATCATTTGTGGTTTAATCCTTGCGGACCGCATCGTCACCAGGTTATCACACTCGATCAATTCTCTCCTTGGGGCTACGAAAGAAAGTGCGAAGCTTTACGCCACTCAGGGTACTTTGATGAAGCCGTGCGCACATTCGAGATGATGCTGTCGATGATATCGCAATCGCCAGATCCAAATGTTCGTGGTGCGTGTACCGACGCCCTTCTGTTGTTTATACATTGATCTTGTCTTTAGAACAACATAGCAAATATGTAAATCCGGCGCGGACGAAGGAGATCATTCGCGAGGCTATTGACAAAGCCACCCGGGAATCACCGCTTACACTCATCAACACCGATTCTGGTCGCCTCCTCGACAAGTCCGGTCAGATGTCCGCATTTGAAACCCAGCCAATCTTTTCCGAGTTGATATCCTCCATGACTACACAAATCGACTACGATCGCATTGAAAATGAAGTCTCGCAGTATTACCGCTATGCCATGTTTTCGCACAAGTGGGAAGCCAATGAACCGCTCTTCGAGAACGTCGTACACATCATAGTGCACAATCTCGAAGAGTCCCCCACTCACCATAAACTGAAAATGTTCTGCAACATCGCACGGGAACTTGGATTCCATTGGGCATGGAGCGATACCTGCTGTATCAACAAAGCCAATCATTTCGTTCTCCAAGAGGCCCTCGTCTCAATGTTTAAGTGGTACGAAAGCTCCGCCATGACGATTGTCTTGCTTCGTGGCGTCCGCTTCCCACCAATGCGAGGCGATCTGGTGAGGAGCATCTGGAACACGCGGGTTTGGACATTGCAGGAATATCATGCTTCGAAGGTCGTCCGTTTCTATACAGAAGACTGGAAGCCATACCTCAGCCCAGACATTCAAAACCACAAGGAATCACCAGAGATCATTGCAGAGATGGAGAAAGCAACGGGCGTGTCGGCGCGAGCATTGGTGGCACTCCAGCCCGGTCTGGATGACATCCGGGAGAAGCTTCGTCTAGCTTCGAGTCGAGATACAACGCGGGTCGAGGACGAAGCATACTCATTGCTTGGAATATTCGCAATGTCTCTACCAGTTGTATACGGCGAAGGGGACAAGTCACTCGGTCGGTTACTGGCGCAGGTACTCACGAGCTCGGGAGATACGAGTATATTGGCTTGGACCGGACAGCGCGGGAGCTTTAATAGCTGTCTTCCTTCCAGGATCACGGTGTTCAAGCAGCTTCCTACAACGCACATTCCACAGACCTTGATAGACGTCGAAATTAACAAGATAACTGCTAAATTGCAGAGCTCCTCCCTGGGTCCTACTTCCATCATGGTATTTCATGACCGGCTTGAAGCGCTCCACGTACCGCTGTTTGCCGGACAACGGTTGAGATTACCATGCATTGCATTCAAGCTCGGGCGTTTATCGACTTCTCGGGACAGCTTGGGCCGTGTTTTCCGTGCACAAACAGGTTTGCTTGGGATTGTGGAGATCAAGTCGGAGGAAGACCTCTCTCAGTTCGATTCCCTGTATCTCATCCATCCTTGGGTCGACTTCCTTCTTAACCGACAGCCCGTTGGAAGCGCAGTACCGATATTACCCGAAGACGGCATGGACGATTCCTCACTCCCTCATCCTTTCAGTATCGCATCGCAAGCCCAAACACGTGCAGAACGGCGATTTCCCCTCTTTGGGATGCCATTCGGTGGACGAGCCATCACACGCACTCCGGACACAGCATCTCTTCCACCCCCTTCTACGCTAGCGGAGACGGAAAGGCAGATGCGAGCGCTCCAAGTCCTGGCTCGACTGAAACAACCATTTGGAGCGCTGTTGCTCACTCCTCACCTTGGCGGGGTGGCAGCCTATAGGAGGGTTGCTACAGAGAGTCTTATCACGGTCACGGTAGAGGAGATCACACTGAACACATTGAATAGGCTTATCGAGAGCGTACGAATATTGGACGTGCTGTAACGAAGCGCTACCAACACCTACCAGTGGACCTTACATTCAATTTTTTCGCTTTGTCATTGCTTTGGTTGGCGCTGCATTAATGCTGCATGCACCAATCAGTTTCAAGTTATCGTGAAATCTCGGCGCCGTTGTCGCTGCACTATGTATTTTAGTTGCTCGCTGCTATATTTACTCGTACGTTTCCGAATGAATGCATTCCTCACATACTCGTCCGTTCTCCCGGCACACAGTCGCCTCCAATCCTGCAGAAATACCAGTACAGCTACTAGTAGATGGTTTGTGGGTACTTGAGTCAGAACAGTTATTAAAACCCAAACTATATGACATCGAACCGTACACAAACGTACCTCCCCCAGAACGGCGATCGCCACGCCCGTCCTGGCGTCCTCCTCCTAACTCCTGAGTCACTTGGTGGAGCCGTTCCGACTCGACTTCGGTGAACTGTCGAAGGGCGAGGTGGCGCAGGCACCGGCGAACTCCGGCAAACTTGATAGATCTCAGAATCTACATAACTTAACCTTGCCACAAGTTAAAAATAACGTGCTGTAGGCGTGCATGGCCGCCGCGCACTGCAATGGTATCTTATGGGACGAGCACCCATGAGGCGCCACTCTCTCAACAACTGCCATGAAAGAACGTCTCTACAACCCCGATTCACCTGGAAAACTACTCCGGATCCCTTCTCTCCTGTCACTCACGTCTACTGGTTACAGTACTAGCTCTGCCAAAAGTGTTGCCTCGCTTCGCGAACTACGCAGTGGCCCCTCTCTCCGGTCTATTTCCACTGTCACCGACCATGTCACCGCTGCCTCGACAGTCGAATCACTCGGCTCCCCTGCTTCCCAGTTTGCATCCGCCGTCACCCCGTATGTCGAGCCTGGTATGTTCAGACTCCGCAACTTGAAGTTCAAGCCACACCCAGATGATTTTATTGTTCTGTGAGCATTTTCTTCCAGCATTTGCTATCATAATTTCAATAAGTTCTTCGAAACAGTATTCTGGGACCAACGGGGTCTGGGAAGACTAATGTACGTAGAATTGTAATGCTCTTGACGTCAAATCCTAAGATCAGGATTGATCAGTTCATCAACAAAATCACTGGGCAGGCTGAGCGACGCGGAGCGAGCTCTCTCGCATCTGACACACAGAAAGTCATCCCCTATCGTATCAAGTATCACAGTCTCCGTCTTGTACTGGTAGACACCCCCGCTTTCGGTGCAACCCATCTGTCTGATGGCCAGACACTGAAAATGATTGCCGATTGGCTCACAGAAAAGTACATCATAATCACTTAACCTTATCCGACCCCCTGCTGACACACACAAAGGTATGAAGACGGGACCACGATCAAAATCGCGGGGATAATATATCTGCACCGAATCACTGACAGCAAAATTAGATATTTTGGCAAGAATCTCCAAGTGCTTGGTCACATTTGCGGAGACATAGCTCTATGCCGAACACTTCTAGTCACGACCATGTGGGACCACCAAGGAGACCAAGCGAGGGCGGAAGCAAGGGAGACCGAGCTCAAATCCGATTTTTGGAAACTACTGATATATGGAGGCGCCACTGTTCACCGCTTCTTGAACACACCCGAATCCGCCTATGATATCATCGATAGGCTCCTCAGAACGGAACGTAGTGACGTTGGTCTACTTCTGCAGGAAGAACTTGTCGAACAACAGAAGCGACTACACGAGACGGGGGCAGGCATGATTTTATATAGCCAACTCCAGCGACTCCTCGCAGAGCAAAGGAGGACGCTTGGAGAGGAGGCGAAGCTGCAGAACGATCCGACCTTGGCCAGGGAATTGCAGGACGAGTACGAAAAGATTGACACACAACTACGAAGGACGTTTGAGGAAATGGAGGAGATGAAGATCCCGCTTTCTAGGCGCATTCTCCTCTGGCTCCTTGCACGAAAATCCCATGCGGTAAGTCTAGTTTATCTAGTCCCTCAGATATGATTATAAGAGGCATCTCCAAAAGGCTTTTGCACTGGGATAACCGTGAAATTTTATCGTCGCAGTGCTTCTTCCTTATGTTCGTTAGCTCTCATCAGTCATTGCTCCTTGGCAGTCTTCACTCGACAACTACAGCCACAGACAGAGACATTCGGTCAATACTGTTCAATCCAGCACTGTTAGCATGCATGCACCCTACCATTATGCTTGTACATCGTTTCAGTTTGAGATCGCTTGACCCATTGAACCCCTGATGGTGCTACCGCTCGGGCCACACCCACGATTGCCGAACGATGCGAAACCAATTTGTACTTGATCATAGGCGCAAAATCACCAGGTACGGAATGTAGCCATCCATCATTGTCAGGATCCAATCGCACACACAAGGATGCATATAAGCCACACCTTCCCCCTTCGACCTACATGTTGCCAGAAGATGAGCATTTATAGATACAGAACAACGTCGGCGGCGGCTGCCTGAATGTGCATGCTCAGCGGCGTTTTCCATGGCGAGCACCTGTTGAACGGTGATGGAGGCTAGGGTTCGGCGTGCAAAATTCAAAGTGAATATCAGGCCACAAGTTGTAAAGACAAAAATGACCCACGGGATCTGCTGTCTCGCTTTGTTGATTAATCGTATACAGAGACTAAGGCAGGCCAGATAGGATGTAGAAACTCTCCGACGAGTCTTTAAGCACGTTTATGAGGCTGATCGATTAGACCGAGTGACAATTTCTCGCTTGCTGGTTCTAGTTGAATTAGGACAGGACTTGGGAACACGTAGACGGAAACAAAAGCTCTACCGCGACAGGAATCATGTAACGAAATACTCACCGGACAGGCACTAGGTAGCACATCATGATACACCTCGCAAATTCTTCTCGGCTGAGTGATGCAATCTCCGGCCGAACATTCAAGATCATCACAGCCATACGATGTTGTAACATCATTTCAAGCGAGAAGGTTGGCGACCAATATACGGACACCTGTTGGTTGAACATCATGCGTCGTCTTTCTATCACATTCCTGCTTGACCGGAACTTGTTCCTTATCTACAAAATGCGAGCAAACCACCAAGTGATTCTCAGCCGTCCGTAGATTGACGAGCCTTTAATTCACTGGTCACCTGTGCACAGTACCCGTGCAGCTAGCTGACATCGACCGAGTATGGTCAGTTGGATGGCAGGGATGGCCTATGTTCCTCGGGCATATATGCATGAGGAGGATTGGGAGCAGAGAGTCACGATACCCACGCTACGAACTGGGAAATAGAAACAGGCATGGGACGGTGTCAGGTTGGCTATAGCACGTGTTGAAATTGGTGCACATCCCAATCGGAAGAGAAATCGATGACAGGCCGATGAACATGCATGCACATACGGCTTATACTAATGACAAATGCCTCAGATGGACGTAAATAAATCACATTCACTTGTCATGAATTAGGGCCGTCAGGTTGAAGACAACGAGGAGGAGCGGAATGATATTACCTACCAGCAAGGGGATGTAAAGGACGGTGGGGCGTGCCAGTGGGTGAGTTCTGTAGCTATAGTAACATCACATTGAAAATTTCGACGAGTGCTTGCCACTGGCAGTGGTTCGAGCGACGGGAAATTATGCACCCTGACACGACGACCGCCAGCGGTTGGTTGGGATGGCAGTAGGGTCGTGAGAACCTCCTTGTTTGACGGTAAAGCTGCTTCAAGCCGAGTGTGCGGACCCTGTCGAGTGTTTGTTCCTTTGCGGAACACGGGGGTAACATTTCTCAATATCTGCTCGCTCAGCAGCATGACTGAGAAGTAGTGGGCAGTGCCACGAAGGTGGCCTAGTGGTTATCTCACTGGCAAGTGATGGTGATTTTACGTGGATCAACTTGCTCCGAGAATCGTTCTCACCGTGACAATGGCAACTCCTTGTCAGACTCAATCAAAACTTCCGCGCAATGCCTTCGGCGTGCACTGTGCTGGACCCGCTTTAACTTAGCCACGCAGGATCTGCCCTCTCTTTCAACGCTTTCTCTTACAACTCGATTTCCCGAACGACGAAGAAACCATTCCTCAGCTTCGTCCTCGATCAGTGGTCACTGGTCCCTCCTGTCGAGAACACAGACCTGTCGGGAAAGACGGTTATCGTCGTCGTCGCCAACACAAGCATAGGGTTCGAGGCTGCCCCGGTTGCGACGCTGAGCGGACCATCATATAGAGATCCTTTGTAACCCGTCTTTTAGTGAGATCTTTCAAGTTGTTGACAGTTGACCATTCCCGATGATATGCATCCACCGCGCTACATTGTTTCCGTAGAATATGATCCATGATCACCGTGTCCGCTCGTTTCCGCTTCAGTCCTAAGTGCACGTCGACAGCACTGATCGATTGCTGACGGTTTGGTGAGATACAACAATTGTTCGCTGTGTCAAGCAGCACCCAGCTTGGGACCGACTAATCTGCAGCTAGCGAAACCCAGGGAGTAAAATGATGTCCCGAGTGCATTTCAGATCTCAGCGATGGCAGAGCTCATTCACCTCGCATTCGTCATATCTCAAACAAACAGCTCGTGACACACTGCTACCGTAACCTACACAAAGACATGCTAATTTTTTTCTTCTTTTTCTCCTTTTCTCTTTTTTGGGGGAGTTTTGGTTGACGAGTTGTTGGTACTTGATAGGTCAGGTCTCCAAGTAATGGAGTCGACGACTATGCATTCATTCAGGAACGCGGTTCAGGAAGGCGTTCAAACATCCACTTGGTGTTTCTCTGCCCAGTGTGATGGACGAGCACAATCTACAATGAACGCGCGTAAGCGGTGTCCGACGACTAGGTGACATATGTCATACATTCTGGTAGTCGGCGCCCCTGGGGAGCTCCCAGACGTACTCAGCATCCGGGGACTGGAGGCTGTGAGGTAACCAGAGTTAACGGGACTGGTGAGCAAAAGAAAAAAGGAATGAAGCACGCACTAATACATGCCGCTGTCGACTCTGACGATGGTCCAGATGGTCTCCTCGTGGGAACCGACGAGGTTCGAGTCGCTCTATAAGAACTCTGAGATCAGCTTTGACGTTGACCCGCCCTTCAATGAGGGACGTACGCCGTGTCGTTGGGGGTTCGCATAGGTTCCAGGACGAGACACATTCTCGATGGTGACTTCGTTGCCGCCGCTCCCAACGTTCTTGATCCTCCACTGTGAAACACGTTAGTCACATTTCATCGCCAAGGACGATACTGACCCTGTCGTGCCTGTTAGAGGGGCGCGCAGTATACCCAACGATGGGTCCGCGGGGGATACCCCTGAAGAGGTCGGCAACGAGGTTGTCGTATTCGCCGTTCCGAATTTTGTACACACCGTTATGGATGAGAGGAGCCATTGTCAGTGGGATTAGGAATGTGGTGTGTGTTGATGCCCATTCGTGGCATGGCCCGTATTTATGCGTTTTGCGAGGCCTGGCCGACTGGCCAAGCGGAATCTTGCGCGCAGAGAACACCGTCGACTCGGAATTTAGCTGGCGATTGTATGGACC